>JAAGNO010008242.1:8067-27497 GCA_033439905.1 Ceryle rudis
GTGAATGCTTGGTGACTATTGTTTAACACATGGATCAAAGCAGGAAGAAGTGGGTAAAGCAGTATGCCAATAAATAAAAAAAAGCGTAGGTAAAGAATTCCTATACGTAACAGCTAATTTAGCACTGTCTTTTTCTAACTTTGCATAATACTTTGATAATGATTATTAAAGATTTTTTTCTTTTTTAAGTAGAATACATATTAAAGTTTGAAAAACATTCTCAAAGGTTTTCAGTTGCTCACTTAGCACAAGTTCTATCTAAAATATCACTTACATTACCTTAGACTCATCATTTCTTAAGCAATTAACAATTTTTCTGAAAGCTGTAGAGTATATGAAAGCTATATAAAAACCTGCATAAAATACTCATAATCATTGAAAACCAATGTGATTAGCTTTTGCTAAGTCATATCTAAAGCATTTATTAGGACTCTACATTTATGTAAAGACAGAATTATTCCTGCTTACTCAAAATGAGAAATCAAAAAAACTACAACAGAGAAATATTAGAAAGCCACATGACTGAAATCTTCTCAGAATTTCCATTTGCATGTATCTATTCATAGCAAGATTAGAAGATAAATCCAGAAAAGATACAAGGTTGGACATGAATCTATGCATGCATGTTCACTGCATAGGAGCACAGCAGGAACTCCACCTTCTTGAAGAGATACACTTGTATTAGCCATAGGAATGACATATTCAACAACCAAGTTTCCAGCAGCAGAAAGTGCTGTGGAACACAACCGGTAGATGCTTAATTACAACAGGAGCAGAAGGCAAGCAGTACCATGGCGCACTAAGCCTTCGACGCCTGCTATGGGCATGCAGTACACCATATGCTGGTCAGCAAGTGCTGTTTAGTCTATGTTAGTAGACACAGCTGTCATATACAATTAAATGCATATTTTCCAAGTGAAACAACAACAAAAAAATCACGATTAGGAATACGTAGACAATCAGATAATGTGTGAATCACTTCAGAAGCAGTGAGAATCCCAGCCTTGCCTAGAAGAGTATAGACTCTTTTTGTAGGCAATTTAACATGCTTCTCTTTGTTGATGCGCCACAGTTGGTTTTGCAAAGTGTAGACATTGCAGTTGCTGTCAGTTTTTCTTGTTACCTTTCGTGCTATTCTTCTCCTTCACTTGAATTCAAAGGTGGGGAAAAAAGTCCTTAGAGATGAGTATCTGCAGGCTTTACTGTGTGAATTCTACAAATGGAGCTCCAGGACTTGCTAACATCTTCTCCTGCCAATTTTCTCTACAATCTGTTTTGGCAATTTAAAAGACTCTTTCATGTTTGCGCAAGTAAACAGGTTGAACTGTGCCAATGGATTCCAAATACAGAGCCATGGCACAATATCTATTAGGGACAGATTCTAATTTCAGAAGTGCAGATGTGCACAAGTACAGAGCAATGTCAGCTGTTTCCCCCTTTAGTTGCTATGTGCAGACATACTGACATCACATCTGAGGCAGTACCCAATTACTTCTCCTTTGTACCTTTCTCCAGAATACAAGTGTTTAGTTGATTCAAACGATGGGGGAAATCCTGTTCTCCACTGCTTCCTCTGAAGCTGTATAAATTTAACTGGAGGCAGAATGTGACCCTTGATACTTAAAACCCAACATACATGCTCCATATTTCATTAAGTATAATGAATACATAACCTTTTCCATTCAAATCCACACACACGGCTTTTGAGAATGTTATGAAATTTTCACGGTGTCTCTCTGCAACCAATACAGCCTACACTAACGTCAGTGAGGAGTTCAGCTCCTGGTATATGGGGGAGATATCTCCAATGCCCATGATTCAGTGACCTTCTCTTTATTAACTCTACTGTCCTTCCCAACTTAAGGTCTTCACCAATATAGAATACCTTGATAATGTGCTTTGTAAATCAGATTTAATCTGTTTTCCTTTTTTCATTTTCTACCGTGAGGTACAGCTTTCCTTTCATATGCCACCCAAACCTCCTGGAGTCATATACATATAAATGAACTGCGTGACTCCATTTTGCTGTCTCTCAAAGCAAAAAAGGGCACAAATGTACACTGTTTCTCTCTCCCACAAGACTGAAGTTCCTAACAGCGTGAATGTGGAAATGAAAAAATCTTACACAGGCTCTCAATGTACTGAGGGTAACCACTGTGAAAGTTTCCACACACCCTTCCAGCCATACAATCAAGCCAGCAACCTCTACTATCCAGCACTGGCCTTTATCTTAATGAAAGCTTCTCACTCCATCAATTTGCATGGACACCTGTTTTGCTTTATACTTTGCAGACATTTATCAGGAACAGATCTAAGAAAGAGCAACTTATTTCACATAGGCTAAAACATGCTTCAAGTCCTATACAAAGCCATAAAAGTGCAGTGGCAGTACGCTCCAGCTCTTTGCTGCAAACTGCTGAGAGTGTTCCATTTCCCAAAACAAAATATTATTAGATTGAGTTCTTACTTCTTCATTTAGCCATGTGTCATCATAGATCAATAAAAAGACTTCTGTCATCTTCTTCAGTCTGCTCCTATTGCAACCTTAACTCTATCCTTGTAAAATCAGTTTAAAATTAACTTATTGGCAAAGTCACCTATAAAAATACGTGGGGATTTATTCATTTTGAGAATGTTTGCGTTCATATTGAAAATCCTCTCAAAATTCAAGATGGACAAAAAACACTACAAGGTCTTTTAACAAAATCAACATTTTTTTCTGTGCGAATAGTATAAATTTTGCAGGTATTAACTACATATTCAATGCCAAGAAATACTGACATCTGTAGCAGAAGTGATGGAATTTTTATGTTTGAAATAATTGAAAAAATATGAAGAAACATTTATAATTCTTATAAACATATGTACTTTTTATAATACTTTTTTTTACACATATTAATTAATAACAGTTATTTAAATTTTTAAATGCCTGCTCATCCAAGCAAAGGGAGCTAAAATTCCAGCAAATTCATCAGTAACAAAATCTGCTTAGTTTATGCAGCCATCCCTACATCAATCTAAACTAGCATGCTTGTATGTACGATTTACACCTTTCAAGCTAACTCAATGCTAACAAGCTGTAACAGTTGGAGTTTAGGACAGTTTAACCTGACTGTCACAGAGAGGCTTCACAATTCTTTCTAACAAGGATGTTGTACAACTGTAAAACTAGGCTTTAAATGCCAAAAAAGAAGAAAGTCTATTCTGGTCCTGATATATCCATCGAGCCACAAAATAAATTTCACAAGTTTGGTCTAAGTCTTCGGAGGCAGGATTGCTGGTGGCACAATAGTATCCCCCCACCACCTTTTTTTCCTCATAAGGTTTATACTGACAGCATAAGAGATGCTTTAAAAATCTGAGAACTGTGCTAATATTCATATATGCTGCAAAACTTAGTATCAGGATGAAAAGACAACATTTTACAAAGACTTCTGCTAAATAACATCTATATCATTAGTTTTATTTTGTTATTTACCTTCATCAAGAATAACTACACACTTAACTGTGCTCACTTACCCCTTCAATGACGCTGTTACAACTTTGTTTCAAATAGGCTCTTTGAGAAGTTTCTAATAGTTCAAGGTGAAATCAAAACAAAACTGAAAATTAAATATATGCGTTAGTATTCTTCCATTTTGCCATACATGAAAAGTAAAATTATTTTAGAATTATTAAAGTGCTTACCTTTCAGTGTCTTGAAACCTTAATTAGTTCCTTAGTCCATGATGCATACTGTTTATCTGATAAATACAGAAACTACTCTGTGTGGAATGCATTTCTATAATACAGGAGTTTTCTGATTAGATTCAATTTGTGGCCTATGCAAAATTATCTTTCTAGGATATAATGCTATAAATCACATCATTATTTTAGTGTAAGAGTAAATGAAATGCAACTTCCTTTATCATGCACATTTTTTGATTCCATTTTACCCTTCAAGATTAATTATTTCTAGTAGAGTCCATGACTTGGAATCTCTGTCAGCTACATACATCAAGAAAAGAAAACAACTCGGTATTGTTAAAACTAAATAGAACAACTCTGTATTGTTAAGACTGGATGGAACAACACTGTATTGTTAAGAAGGATGGAACAAATCTATATTGTTAAGACTGAGTGGTTAGGAATGAAGATACAAGAATAGTACATCCAACCACCAAGAAAAAATGAAAGAAAAAACATTTTTCACATTTAACAAGGTATTTCTGGGTCTCAAAAGGCAGGTAGATACCTTTTGTTCAGGAGACAAACAGTATTATATATTGTGCAACAAGGTCTTCATCTAGAAGAGAAACCCCCTTGTCCCACTTAAAAAGAGAGATGGGAAGAAAACTCCTGTTTCACAAAACTACATGTTTGGTTTTATTTTTCCCCCTTTCCCACAACAGAAAACACAATATGCTTTGAACAAGAGAGAAAGAAAGAGTATTCAAGCAAGCGAGCTGTGTCACACTATTCTGTATTCTGATGTTGAGGGTACTGGGTTTGAAGGATTCTAATGAAATTTCTTGGCATGCCAATATCCAAAACTGAGAACTATAGGCCTGCTGTAGGGTACTCCTCTCAGCCTCTCCTAACAGAGCAGGCCCATGCAAGGGATTAAGTATTCATCAGAGCATTGCTCGTTTCATCTCCTTGATGTGTTCCAGAACTACCCCACACAAAAGAATCACTCTTGCTCGAGGAAGCTATGTAGGTCATGAGAAGACCTAATTTAGGTTCCTGGTCTGAATAAAAAATACAACTGATTAAAACCAGGGACTCGATGAAGTTTCCCAGATTCCAAATGGAAGTCTTAATGGCCATGCTTTTTGCCACTCTGAAGAATACATCTTTCTCTTTCACAAACCAGATATTTCAGTTAGTCCCAGCATTAACATAGGATACGAGCTTTTGTTCTCATCTTATCTACACAAAGGAGCACTTGCATGGCTCTTAAATTAACTGTCCTCCCTGTTGGTCAAGGCTCCAGGAAATGAGCTCCAATTTTTCACCTCAAAGACTAGCTCAGGACATTAAAACCATAACTACCAAATGCTTCAGCAGGAATGCTACATGTCCACTAGTATTTTTCAATTACTACTTTTTTTTCAGTCACATTCAGAAAAAAGTTTTTTTCTTTCAAGTAAGTAACTCCATCATTTTCTTCTGATTGTACTCACACCAGGTGCTTCTGATGCCACGCTGGCATTTTATTACTACAAGGAATGAGTCAAAAAAACAATTCACAAAATAACCTATGGAGAGAAGTTGTCACAGCAGAAGACCAATGAGTAAGTAAGCCGGGACAAGCTAATGGTATTGATTCTGTATCATTTAAAGCTCCCTCTAGTTGTTAACGATGTCATACATATCATAACTTGCACTACATTTTCCCCACTATTCCATCATGCAAGTAAATCAAACATGCTACAAGGGAATACAATATAAATAACTAATTTTCCCAGTGAAGAGTTCCATTTTTAAAATTTCCCCTTCTGAAAGCAGTCTGCATTCAAGCTCTATGCTAATGAAACACATGGTTCAGTTTTGCTATTTGCCATTCCTTTCTCATCTTGCAGAACATCATTTTGCACGCATTTTCTTTTAAAAAATCAGTATCGAAATTTTATCTGCTTCTAGAAAACTCCGTCTTGCCAATTATGCTAATTTTGGCAGCCCCTGCTAAAAAGAAGACAAAATTTTATAGCTTATATAATTTATATAGTTTACATGTAAATACAAAGTTACAAAAGTATTCTTACTTGCTGGAAAATCTATTTTAAAAGGCAAAAAGAGTGAAATCATTTAAGTATAGAAAATACTTTGAGCATATATGCAAAAAGCTGGAGAGGTGAACACACATTGCCCAATGTGCTGTACAAGTCCGTGGTATAAAGTTACACTCACTTCAAAATCTGACATACACAAATCGGTCACCAAAATCAAATTCTTCACTCTCACAGACTTCATCAGAAACACCAACAAACACACCTTTTCTTAAACACACTATTTCTCCATCTACAATCACTTTAGGTGGCAGTCACATACATTACTGATTTGTTCCTGAGTCCTTTTCAGTCTTTGTAACTCGGGCGTATCGGTCACAATACTGAACCCTCTTCCTTTGCTTTCTTCAAAGTCTCTTTTGTATTTTACCTACAGAATAGAAAATACAGAACAGAGTTGTTTTCATTTCCCACAATGTGCCCCTAGCAATGTAGCAATTCTTTTTTTCTTGTAAATAAAACACTTGTGAAAGGCTTTCAGCCCTTAAAAGAGAAGCCTGCCTTCATCCCCACACAGAGATAGGCAGCAACTGGACAAAATTCCCCAGTGCCCAAGCAACTACCTCCTCCGGGGGTGCCGCGGGATCACCTCCACATGAAATGCAACTGTGGAAAGTCACTCTCCATGGTCATTTCATTCTCAGAGTAGTAGCCACAGAACTACAGATGCCCGTACAGCATCAAGCAAGCACTTACTTTCACACAAAAAATATCTATAAATGTGGAGGTTTTCTAATTCACAGCTTCACATTTCAGTCTCTTTTCATGATGAGTCTACCAATCTCTTCCACATTTGAAACAGAAATTAAACATAAAAAAAATGCTGCATAGAAAGAGGATTTAGAAGATTGCAAAGTCAAACATTTGAAAGTTAGGGAATGGCCGCCTGTATAAGCTTGATTTGTCCTTCCTGCACATATGCATTAGGAAATCACCTTTAATAAGGTACTCATATATTACCCTTTGACAAGGCCCCCTGCTTTATTCTGTACACAGCAGAGATGGTTCCATATGAAGTTGTATCCTTTTTTGGACCAGACTATTCAAATCCTACTATCAAGGGTGGGATAACAGTTTCCTCAGGAGCTTTTTTATAGCTCTCATCACAGTCATTAATCAATCTTCATAATGCATCCTAGAAAGTAGGAATGACATTATCTGCACTTTTAGGGCAACCTGCAAACTAAGGTGAAAAAGCTTAATTTCTGAAAACATTCAGGGGTCTCAGGGTGTTCACTTTCACATTCCTAACAATTTAATACCTTCAAATTATGAACTCAAGTTATTTGCACAAATACCCAGTACTTCTGCAAACCAGTCTGAGGGATCTCAATTTCAACATAAAGAAACAAGATGAAATCTGCAAAATCTTAAATCACTGTTGAGCAACAGACAAAACTGTAGCAAAGACAGAGTTGGAACTCATGGAACTCATGTCTCCACTGCTGGAGTCAGCAACTTTATCCATAACAACTTCCTCCTACTGTCTGTGTCCCCTTTTCATTTGCTACACAGATCCAGATTCTGCAACACACGGGAGAGCAGCAGTACAAAAGGCAGTATCCTACTTTAAACAACTGATAACCAGAAAACATCCAGCTTATGCACCAACCTTTTAGTCCAAAGCTGGTTTAAGCTTATTTCACCAGAAAGCACTTAATGTTATGATTGTGATATACAGGAAGAAATACCACTAGATCTCTAAAGTTGCACAAGGCTGCAGAATACAGTTTGCCTGGGCCATCTTAATCCTCGATGAGTATGTTCATAACCTTTGCTTTTTCTTTAAATGCAGTTTTAGTGCATATAGTTATCATTGTATACAGTTCATAGGGCCATCATACAAATCCTTGAGACACTGCATTATACGACCATAGCAACTAACGAGCATTTCCCTGTGTTCCACCTTTAGAGCTAACTGAAACTCATACAGAAAAGACTGTTGATTTGGCACAAGTATATTCTTTTCATGCCACCCTGAGACTAAGGAAACAGTGCTTCCACTCAGGCTTTTGGGGAAAGCATGGGCTGGTGGCCTACGACTTTCTGGTCATCTCCCACAGGCTCAAATCCCTCTGCACCCTTCCTTCCATTTCACCACCATTATCAGGTATTACTTTGTCTCCCTCTAAGCTTCTAAAGTAGCATAGTCCATCTCTCCACAGCTTCTTGCTAAATGTCTTTATGCAAGGCACTACGAATACCTTTCCTAAATACGCTTTTTCCATTCTATCAAATGGCTTCCTTGACCATACTGGGTGGACATAATATTCCAGGACTGTCTGGAGCTACGGAAGAGGTATATGTGAAATCTCTTTATTTTAAGTCATACAAAACTTTACCAAATTTGGACAGACTTCCATGGCCAAGGACATATGGCTAACACAAAGGACTTTCTTCCTCCTCAGCAAGCTTCAATTCCTCAGTCCTCAATGCTAAAACAGAACTGTTCAACAAGGAAAAAAAATATATCATCAAGAATTTCAAGTAAGGGAATAGAAGTTTGTCCTAGTCAGAGCTTTGGAAGCAGGTGAGTATTTTGCATAAAGATTCCAAATTTGGCCTGAGGCAGACAGCTGGCACGGTAATGTTCAGCCTTACAGCTTAAAGTTTACCAAAATTATAAGCAAGTTAACACAAATGAGAAATGGGCTCAGCCCTGCCTGTAAGAGAGATTCCCTATTGTTAGAAAGAGCATTTCCTGTTACGAGTTCCAAATGTACCAGCCATTAACGTCAAATGACATTTATTCATCCGACAAAGGAATAGAAGAAGCATAGAGGGAGAGAATTAAACAGTTTTAACTTCACTTTATTTTAACCCTTCAGTTAGATAAAAAGAGCTCCTACTATCTAGTAATAAATCACTTATCAGGAGTAAGGTTGACTAAATCCTTCAGATCAACTACTCTGTAATCATAAAAAATAATTTCAAGTATTAGCATTATTGGATTTTGCTCTCTAACTTCAAAATGTAGTTTTAAGTTATAAAAGTCACAATAAAAAGTAATGTTTCATGAAGACCACAGCTCAGTGAAATGTGGCCCACTGAAACCAATAGTTACTGAAAGTTTAAAAGAACAAAACCCCTCAGTTTTCAGAAAATGTCAAATAATAAAGAAGCTATTAGTCGTTCAAAACTTGGACCCAAAAAAATCCTTTTCAGTATCAAGAATGCATATGAATGAAGAGGGGAGAAAACAACTGCTGACTGACCTCCAGTTTTAAATAATTTAAAAATTCAAGTTTTTCTTACCTAGAAAACTTTTAGTTACTATAAAATCAGAGATTAGAATACAATTTAATTGCTTTCAACCATTTTACATTAGAAAAGAATACATAGGAGTTGTAATCACTATAATGAATGACTTAACTGCCTACTGGGTCCAGCTGGGATGGAGTTACCTTTTGTCACAGCAGCCCATATAGTGCTGGGCTTCACAGCTGCAGCTAGAACAGTGTTGGTAACACACCAATGGTTTGGCTGTTGCTGAGCAATCCTTGCACAGCATCACAGATGTCTCCCCAGCCTCAGCCAAAGGCCATTAGGCTGGGGGTGGGCGAGTGGTAGGGAGGTGACACAGCCAGGACAGCCGACCCAAACTGATCCAAGGGATATTCCGTATCATGAAACGTCATATTCAGCCAAAAAGCTGAGAGGGGAGCATTCATTATCAAGGCACTTGACTTCTGAAGCAACCTCTGTGTACTGAAGCCCTGAATCCCAGAAGTGGCTGGACACCACTTGGTGATAGGAAGTAGAGAATAAATCTCTTTTTTTGCTTTGCTTCCATACCCAACCTTTACTTTTTTCCCATTAAACTTGACCCATGAGGGTCTTTTTTTATCATATTTTGTCCCTCTGTCCTGCTGAGGAAAGGGATTGAGAGCGCAGCTTGGTGGGCACCTGGCGGCCAGCCAAGATCAACCTACAACAAACTGGAACCCTTGAAATTTAGTTTTGGAATGGAAATGTCTATAACCCCTGATGACTGAATCATAAATGTGGTCATTTCCTACAAGGATGCTTTTTAGCAACTCATGACCAAAATCCCAGCCAGTGGTTCCTAATGCCTCCCTCTTGGCTCCAAAATTCAGTGCAATCTCACAAACGCAGAGCACCTTCAGTGGTGACTGCCCTGAAAAAATTGATCCTTTGAGAAGCTATGTGTGGCATAAACATTAGAAATAAAACAGTAATAAATCAACATAAATGACAAAGTTTTAAGTTAAAATACTTCATGAGAAGTAATTCTGCACAGACCCGCAGTGAAAGGGCTAAAGTGATCCAACAGATCTTTAACAAATCAAATTTCTCAGATTCATGACATCAGCAAGTATCTTTGAGAGGCCCAAAGCCAGGACTGTATAAAATCATTCACAGGGTCAGCATGAAGCAGCCAAGGACAGAGGATCCATCTTACTCTCTACATAAAAACTTACACTGAAGAAAATGCTGCTCATTTTTCTTGCAAGTATACTTGGTACTTGGCAGCAAAGCCACTTATTAGCAAAAAAAAAAAGATAAATTTTTCCTGGGGAAAATACACTGAAAATATAAATGTAGCCTAAAGGATTGATTACTCTCTTGGGTTTCTTGGCACCTATCCTTAGTCCAGACTCATTAGCAATAACAGAAGCATATACCAGTTGAACAAACAACACAGGAGTGCAAAAACACTTAAAAAAAAAAAAAGTAGAGCAAAAATTCAACATGGTGGATCGTCATGATCTTGTCATCATTGGGAAGCTGTAAATAATGCCAACCTCAGAAACACTCTTCATTCCATCTCTATCTCAAGTTACTCAGCCACTGCAAAACAAATATTGAATTCCCAAAAGCTAAAGCAATGTCAAAGTTGCTTTCCTGAACAGTACCTTCTCCACATCCCTGTACAGACAAGGTACATATGCCAATCATCTGTTTCCAAAATAACCCCTTTCCTGACTCCAGCGCACTGCATAATCCCACAGATTGGCATCGCCATGCCTAACATTCAGCAGAAAAGGAGGAAGAGGGGTAGAATGAGGGTACAGGACCCCTCATATCCCATTTGCCCTGAGAGGAATGTTCATAGGCCTACAGTCTTCACCACACCCCAAGTATTTATGAATTTGTTTCAGTATGTTGTGCGTGAGGTTTGCCCAAAACCATCTGCTCCTTCTGTGCCCAGCTCACACTACTTCCCAAAGGTCACCATCTGCTAATACAGTGGTTTTCACAGACTAGCAAGAAATCCTCTCCCACAGTACAGGTCCTAGAGGCACATCTTGGCAAAGATGCCCTTGTTTGGATCAGCTTCTTCCACTGAGCACCTACATCTGCTGATTTTGCCTTGATTTATCTTGCTTCTTACAAACTTAATCGCAAGACAGAGACAAAATTTACTCTGTAAGTTAGGGTTTTATGAGGATGACTAAACAAAATGTTTACAGGTAAATCAAATGTATAGAACAATTCCAGACGAACTCAGTAAGACTTCCTTTTAGTTGACTAATCCACCTTTGAAGGACCCATAACATTATCCTATCTGACAAAGCTAGGTTTCAGTCTTCACAGCATAGTCTGCCTTCTAACACTGCCCATACCTCTAAATCCCATACATCTCCTTCTCTCCTTAGTGGTACATTTAAGTCCCATCTAAGACCCAACAACAGTCAGTACCCAATCTGCCCAAACATTGCTTCTCCCAATAGCAATAAAACATGATCCTCCCTCTGTCAGTCCATCTATCAATCTATTGCTCTGTCAGTCAATCAATAGTCAGAACTATCATCTGCAGTAAATCCTAACAGCCATCTGGAACACCGAAACTGGGAATGGACAACAGGGCAAACTGAAATGTCCTCAAGATTTTCATATGAACTGGAAGCTATAGGGTGGGCATTCCTTAGAGAAGTCAAGGAGCTATGGATTCCTAAAAGGCCACGGATGAATGAGGTTTGCTGAAACAGGGTCTGCAGGGTTAATATCGTCCCTTTAGTTATATTGTTCTTAGAACAGTAAAGGAATCTGCACTAAAAGCAGAAAAAAAAGTGTAGGGAGTAAAATAAAACAAAATAAAAATCCCCTGAGACTGCATTTTGCAAATTTTTCAAGCAGTCCTTAGAATACACACAGGTCATATTTTAGAAACTTTTAATATAGAAAAGAGCCATTTTCACAACTCATGGCTTTGAAGCATTTATCATAACAAACTTTCTGAGAGAAAGAGGTTTTCAAAGATGTTTTAAATCTGAATAGACCAGCACTCCAACACTATGAAAAAAACATTGGCAACTATACAGAGTAAAAAGGTTCAAGTGCCATCACTAACATTAAATACACTGTCTTTCTATACACATAATTCAAACATTGGGCAAGTCTGACTGTGCTACCCCATAGGGTACGCCTGAGCAAGTCTCCAACCATCTGCAAAACTCTGCATTGTAATTCCCTGACTTTGGCAGTTTTGCCAGGAACTACTTCTAACTAACAAAAATCTTGGAACCCATGTCAAAACAGTTAAAATGTTGGATGGATACAAATTAAAATTTATAAATAGAACTCTGGAGATAATGTCTCTATAATGCGGTCTCTTTATACTGAGGATGGTGAGAGTGGCTCACAGAAAAAGCATGAGCAAAAGTGTTCCAGGCCCCAGGATGTGCAGGGACAGGAAATTGGAGGCAGCGAGAGATCAACAATTTCAGAATGAGAAAAAGATGGACTCCTCTGTTTAGATGTATCACAATAGCGTATGAACAGTAGCTGGGATCCAAGTAAAATTACAACTGAAAAGAGAGTGATCTGAGACTGCTTCAACAGGCTTACATACAGACAAGTCACCTAGGCTTCACTCCATCAGAAGTTATTTCCATTGAAACTACTTGGGTGCTTCTGCCCAAGAAATTATTTTTATGCCACTAAGTATGCTGCTCAAGTGCCTTCCACCTTGTTTTTCTGTTGGGCAAAGTGGAAGTCAGTCATATCCTTTTCTACTAAAACGTAGCACTAATGCTGTCCCGAGTCTGCACACAGAAAGCGACATAAAGAACAAGCGAGTGGCAGAACAAGATGTTTTTCTCCAACTTCCACCAGCAGCTATCATCAATTCAACTTGTAAATTAAACTTTACATCAAACAAATTCCATGACCCTTCACACGAGAGAAATACTGTCACATCTTCTGTCTACTCCCTATCACCTGGTATGCTCTGTGCTACAACTAGCTTATCTCCGAGGAACAGAGGTGAAGGATTTCTTACTCTGCCACAACAGAAATAGGTCTGCCTTTACCATATCTCATCTCCAGGTGGAAAATGAAAGATTGACATATGTAATATCAAAAGGCAACCTGATAAATTAGCACAAATTTTAATCATATCCTCAAAAATAAAACCAGTATCAGCAAACTTCTCCACACAAGACATCTAATTATCAGACATAAAGGGGGTAAGAAAAGATTTTTTACAAATTTTTAAATGCCTCAAATATAGGTTCACTAAACCTTGGAATATGGTTTTAACTCCAGGGTCTGAACTAAACATATAGTCACTGCCTTGCTGTTCTCTCTATCAGAAAGGAAAATTATGAACTCATGAGCATGTTCTCTGAAGGAAGCATGCAGTAAATCACAAGCACATGTGAGCTTGTTCCATCTCCTCTCCAAGGTGGACAGAAAATGCATAACTGCTGGTTGGCTGGGGCATCAAGACTGAGCTAGCAAAGCCTGCTGAGAGGCAGGATATGTTAGCTTGGGCTCAACGCCATGCAAACCATGGTCATGCAGCCTTTAGTTGGCTCTCAGTACTAGCAGAGCTCAGATGCATCTGCCCACTGGGTACCAGAAAGATATAAACCAAAAATGCACATCCACAGAATACACAGGCAGCCACAACAGAAATTCTGGGGAGGGGAAAAAAAAGAAATCCCAAACTTTCCCCTTTCTGCAAAAACCCACCAAATAAAACCCAAAAAGCCTACCTAATAAATCTTCCAAATAACACAAGGGCCATATTGGTGCAAAGAGCATGGAAAATTCACACAAAGAATGGAGCCAAAAACTGAACTAAAAAGTAAGCATGGGAATCAAGAAGATTGACCCCAGATGGGAAGTAAAGACAATTGACCTCAGAAAACTGTAATACAGACCAAGGGTGCAAGTTGTAGTCATATATTACAAAAGGTAACCAAAGCAAACACTAACAGGCAGCAGAAGCCAACGCATGACCTGAGGGGGGGGGCAAAAATCTGTTAAAACTTTCATGAACAACTGCCAAAAAAATCAGGGAACATGCAATTCTGTAGCAGAAGAGCCTGAAATGAGTCCAACTGAGAGCAACTAGAATGCAGCCCAGAACAAAGTGAAGAGGACAAGGATCTGAAAAAAATCTAGATTTCAGCAACGCAGACATGCAGGCAAACAGGCATTACAGAAGGCAACAGGGCACAGTGCAATTACACCCTCTGTCCTCTGCTTAGCAAAGTTGGGGTCTCTCATGTCTGTCACTCAGATGCCATGCAGCTGGCACCTTATATACCACTCACATTAGTAACTATCCTCATGTCTCATTAATGCTACAGCTCTTCTTGTCTACTTCCTTGGTAAGAACATGCCACCTCTAACTAAATGGAGTTAATGGATCATTTGCCTTTAGTGCTCTTATGTAAGCTCCTTACAGCTGTTTATTCGACCATTTATTGGTTATTTCTTGGAAACTGGTATATCAAGTGGAAGCCTGCAGTGTAACAACCCCAGCTGTAGACACACTGTGCCCTCTCTGCCGTATTAGTTACGGATGTCTTGTGCAGTCAGTTCCCCTATATCTGTATAAACAAGGACAGGGGAGACAGACTACCTTTTCAATTTAACCGTAACTAGATTCTGAAATCCTTAACACCTTTCTGCCACTCAGTAATGAAGATAAAACCCCAAGCTACTGAAGGCACCATGAAGATACCCTAGTGCTTCAGAAGGAACTTCCTTTCTAGAAGTTGGAAGTGAAGAGGGAAAAACATATGAAAGTCCTTAAAATCAGCTTCCAGTTAATGCCTGCAGCTCAGCATGCACAGATTAGTTTTACTTAAACTAGAGTAGAACCTAACAGTAAACCTCATTTTTTCAGATTGTAAACTCTCCATTTTGTTCATCATTTTAAAACAGGAAGAAAAGGAAGGTGAAGAGAAAATTATTTAAGAAAGGTAGTTTCATACCAGAAAATATACAGCAGACAGTTCAGCCTTGTATGCTTGCATTTTCAACTTTGAATGTCAGATATTCTCAAGAAATTTCAGCTGCAGCAGCAAAAAACACATAAAATATTGTTTTGTCCCAACTAATATTCCAAAAACTATCAAGGTAGGTGTTTGTGAAGAGAAATGAATCACTGGAAATGTTAATGTTTGGAGTAGTCCCTTAGCTGAATCACTTAGAGAATCACTTAGAGAATTCTTATAGAATTCAGTATGTAGGCAGCCTCCTATAAATGCACATCATCAGCCTCTCAAATATCACGGTAACAACAAGCAGATTTGAAATGTTAGAAACATAGGAAAGTTGTACAATTCCAAAATTACAGCCACAAGAACTAAGATCAGAAGTTGCCACAGGCTACCAGTAAAACGAGCACTGCAGCCTGGTTCTGACTGCCTTTTCTTCATCCACTCTGATGCTTGAATCATCTGAGCATTCAATTTCCAATACCTCCAAACTGTCTCTACACCAAGAACATGCTTAGACACGTAATCTACCTCACAAAGAGGATACAGGCTCATCACCTCAGAGTCTCTGGCTTGACCTCATACTTCCCCAAGCACACAGGGAATTGGAATCCTGTCCTGTCACAACTCATGGGGAAAGAGACATTGGTCATCCTAGACTCCTGAAACTACAAGACCCAAGAGATACATATCACAAAATCCTAAGATTTTTTAGCCACGTGCTGAAGGGAAAGCACTACAGTGAGAACATAACTTGGGGATAGTTCTGCTGTGTTGATGATAACAGAGTAATAATTAGGCCATTCCAATTTTCATTTATCTAAGTAAAATGGTCAATAAAAATACATCCAGTCCCCTCATGCCACCCTCATCAAAATCATTTAACATCTTTAAACTGAGATCAGATAATTAAGTCAAGGTTGGCCTTCAGTTTTAGGATCTATTCTGGGAGCATTAGCTAAAGCTTGTTACAGTTATTAGGAAAATTCCAAGTAATTTCAGTTTATCCTTTCATACAACCATTATCCCAGAGAACTCTTCAGATGGTGGTCACTAGCCAGGGACAGTGGGGTCATCAGACAAAAAGCAGGTGTCTCTAATACAGACACCTACATGCAACCTCATGAACCAATCCACTCTTAGAGTGAGTGGAGAGAAACAGGCATTTTTCAGAGAACTCGCCTCATCCTGAAGATATGGGAATCATCTTTAAATACCTATATTTAAAACACCTTAAAAATACCTAAAATATCTTTAGATATCTTAAAAAGACATCTAAAGCCAGGTGGAATGAACTCTATCCAGAGCTCAAACATTCCCCATCATGTTGTCCATACATTTCCTGTCATGTTGTATTTTCATGTATTTGTATTCATTTTCCTAAATCTTCAGAATTCTAGATCTGCACATGGGTAGCAGCACTGGGTTTGGTGTGGGATCAGTTTTTAGGCACAGAAACTATTAGCTGCATATAGCACAGTGTTATTTAAAATTGAGAGCTGAATCACTAGATTTTTTCAAACTGCGCCTGTAGAGTAATACGTAAAACCAAACTAAAAGAGTGGATATTTAGGAATGAGAAGGGCAAGGTACCCTTTAAATATATCCATTATTCATTCCTACTGAATACACATGACTTCTGCTTCAAACAGCGAGGGATATGTTGCGAGAGATGCCCTTCTAATAAAAACAAGGCAGGAATGCTAGTACCAGAAGGCTCCCTGCAGGCTAAAATGTGACAGTTGGCTGGGCTACGATCAGAGCAAAAAGTGGGGTGTAGTAACAGGGTCTGCATATACACACACACAAAAAAAGCAGAAATAATAGGAAAGATCAACAAATTAGAGAAATTATTCCAGAAATGAACTGAAAACTTTTAAAACAAAACCAAAACAAAACCCAACCAGAAAACAAAACAAAACAAACAAAATAAAAAGGAAGACCAGGCATCCCAAAGGAGCAGGACAGGGTTGTACACTGCATTTCTTATCAGAGATGTTAACTACTAATAATGAGCAGGAGGGGAGGGAGGGAACAGAAAGAGAACAAGAGAACAGTTACAAATGACCCTGGTGTAAAAAATGCTCCCTTTGTTAAATGGCATTAGTGGACAGACAGTGGGAAATTCAAGAAGGAATTTTGTTATTTAAATGCTATACTGTGATGCTTTTTCAAAACTTCCGTAGAAATGTATAATAAAGCCAACTATTTTTTAGTTTGAAGCATTAAAGGCCAGAGGTTTGGCGTTTGGGTTGGATTTTTTCCCCTTTACTGACCAGCTAAAAGCAGGAGAGAGGTCATTGCCTCCTATAAGAAAGGAATGACATTCCTAAATCTCTATACAACCGACCTTCTGAGTGCTTTTAGATTTTTGAAACATCTACACAGCTGAGCTTTACCATTACTGCAAAGCCTTCTACTTGCAAAAACAAAGCAGACTCATGAAAATAACTTTGTCATAACTTTCAATACTGTTTATTTTTCTTTCTTGCTTCTAATAGGCAGAAACTTCTCCCTTCCAAGACAACCTAATATTTTTATTTTAGGGAAAAGAGAGTAGTGGAAGGGATAGACTGACAACAATGGTACAAATGATATGTTACATTTTTATGCAAGGAAATAGGAGGACTAGCACACAATCCTAAAAAAAAACTATGAAGGATGTTCATTTTCTTAGATATGAAAAGGTTTGCATATTTTTTAAGAGATTTGTTTATCTGGAAGGGAGAAGGCTCAGCCCACATTCAGCCAGCATTTTATCCTTGATTTAATATCTCAGGAAACATCATATCCCACAGGTAAGGTGCAACAGTGATTTTTTGGTCTGCCCTGTTCAATTCACCTGTGCAGGGAGGTATATTCCATAGAAGGCAAATACAGCTTCTGTAAGTAATAGAGTCAGCCTGCTGAAAAAAAGAGTCCCATTTAAATGCACTTAAATGTTCATTAATTGCAGAGAATTTCATGCAAAGTCCCCAGGACTCTCATGCACTGGCATAATATGAGAAGGCACAACTTCTTGCAACTGCACAATGTGCTCTCCAACATACTTATTTGAATTACAGAGATCAGATACAAGCTTTCCAGATTCCAAACAATGACTGTCCTTCTCCTCAGTAATTTTCAGTATTTTCTGCTGCGGGGAAATGCAGACACTCACAACAGCAACTTTGATCCTTGGGTATCCTGTCAACTTCAATGCACATTCACGTATTTTGAGAAATGGTAAATGTTGCAAAATTAGTTCTAATATAATACAGAAAAGGAGTCTGAAGGCAAAAACTCTCCCTTCACAACAGAAAAGCTCCCAAAAGCAACAACCCTCTCACTTCATGCAACTGCCCCCATAAAGCACATTTGAATCATTATGCCTTGCTGCTTAAATAGGTCAAACAGGAATAACCCTGAGCAGGCACTTTTAAGAGCAGTGTTTCCACTAAGACATTGGTTTTATGTCATTTTCCTATCACAAAGCTTAAATGCACATTGTAAGTGCTGCCTGATGAAAAGATATGAAGGAGTATTTTAAACACAACTATCTTCCAAAAGGATGGGAAGTTTTGAAGAGAAACCATTCTGATGTCTTTTCCCTGAAAGATGCCCGGCTGCTGAACTGGTCTGTGCACTGTAATGGGACTGTGTCCAACCTACAGAAACCAGCAGGAACATGGACCTCTAGAAACCCAGCTTCAACTAAAGTCAGTGGTTGAAGGGGACCATTTCACATCATGGCTTGCAGCCATCTAGGGAGACCACATTAGCAGCAAGGCAATCATTGGCAGAGCAATAGTGAAGTTCAACACCCACCAACAGAAAGATGACTGCTGCTTCTGACACTTTCAGAATGTGCTGGAAACAGGTACATAATGTAAGAGGGTGGTGAGCAAAGGCATAAAAGCACCATATGCCCAGCATAACACAGGCAGATCTGAGGAGACAGTTCAGTGCTGCCACAACCACAGCTAGACCACAGCACAGGAGAATGAGTAGATCCACGTACATCATCCATGCAGCATTAGACAGCTATCTGTTACACTGCTAAATACCAAACTTAGTCTTTTTTTTTTTTTTTTTTTCATTTCCTCATCTGTTTACACTATTCTCCTGGCCCTTACAGATGGAGTTTAAACACTTTACAGGTAGATATTGCTTTTTTTGTGCAATACTGAATTTGTACAGCTGTGCTAGGTCTAGTGCCACTACACACTGCAGCAATCTGGGTATTTGCTTAGAGCTGACATAGTGGCAGCCGTTCTCTCTGCCAGAACTCAAGAGTGTTCAGACAGACACCCGCACTCACTGAGCCACAGCGCCCCAGGGTTCACATCAGTGTCATTCAAGGTGTCTGGGGTTCTACAAATCAGCAGTGTCCAGGAAATCAGCGAGGGAAGGGAAGGGAAGGGAAGGGAAGGGAAGGGAAGGGAAGGGAAGGGAAGGGAAGGGAAGGGAAGGGAAGGGA
>JAAGNO010008242.1:27597-42965 GCA_033439905.1 Ceryle rudis
GGGAAGGGAAGGGAAGGGAAGGGAAGGGAAGGGAAGGGAAGGGAAGGGAAGGGAAGGGAAGGGAAGGGAAGGGAAGCCAGCGGCTAAGTAAGGAGTTACACTCCATTCCCTGACCCAGCCCTGTGTCAATATGGTGTGTTAACACTGTTTGTCTCAAAGATGTATCAATACTGACACAGGCACTGCCTACACCAGATTTCTGAATGTGTGAGAAGCACACATTCGAACAGCTCGTCTGTCACTGTTCACATGGCACAGCTCATCTCAGCATACGGCACTGGCATGGGGAGCAGAGTGTAGATGCAGTTCATATCAAAGGAAAAAATATTTCTGGTTAGCTTAGTCTAACTCCTGTCACTCAGAGCAAGCTGTACACTGTGTGTGCACTCTTGTAGCCTCTGTCTATGATCATGTCAGTCCCAACTCAGACTGTCACACCCCTGACAACAGCTTCAGTTCTCTTTTGGGCCTCAACTCAACAAGGCATCAGATGGCAAGCCACAGGCTACTGCATCCAAAATGCCCTGCTCTTCAAGGTCATTTTTCACTTGTTTGCTATGCATTAGTAATAGCCCAAGGGGTGTGGAGAAGCTCCTGGAGGGCTCCTGGCAGGTTCACCCTGTTGGATGCTGCCTGCAGTGAGAGTTCCTCATGCCACTACTACAGCACTGGTAGCTGCAGGGGTGGTAGAGCAAGCAGTGGTCCGGGTCAGGACTTCACCTGCAGCCTCATAGGCAGCTCGGTGGAAGGTCTACAAACCACATGCCTGAAAGGCAGCAGCACAGAGCTCAAATGGAGGATGGGAGCAGGACAACAGAAAGAGAGAGTGAGATGGAGTTACCTGAGAAAGAGAACAGCAGGGAAGAAAACTGCAAGGATATTTGCCTAGCTGCATGCAAACATTTTTGGGATCCTCAAAAAATCCTGGATCTGTCTCAGTCATTTTTTAAAGAAAAATAGAGGGGAAAATATATTTGGCACTGCTAGAATACCAGGTGGCTTCACTGTTTGGCAACCATCTGGTCTCAGTTTTCTCTTTGTTAATAGCACGAGCATCAAATGAGACAGGAATAGGAAATGTTAACTATTAAAATATACACAATTAGACAAATAAAAGCTACCATAAAGCAAAGAGAATCCAGCAAATGGATGGCAGTGTTAAACACATGGCAATTCATTAAATAAACAAAAATAACTAAAGGCAAGTCCACCCTGAATTATAACTGAATAGTATGAATTCTGGTATTTTTGCTAATGGTTCATCATTGTCTTCCCTTCCAGCTCCTCTACAGGCCATACAGCAAAAAAGCTGCAGAAACAGCCAAAAGTGTTCAGATTACAAAGATGGCAACTCAACACAGAAGAGGAAAAACTCGAGTAAGGAGGGAAACAGCTGGGTGCCAGAGTTGTAGGTGAATACAAAGGACCAAACCAGAGACCCACACTTATTGATCTGTCATTTAAAATTAAATGAAAAAGAAATCATATTTGAATTTCATATGGACTTTTTTTTGTTGATGATTGTGGTAACTGCACAAAGCACTTAAGACTTCTCTGAAGTCTCATTGCTTCAAGATGGCTATTACCATTCCAAACTAAGATCAGTTATTACTTTAAAATATGAAGCGTATGCAAGGCTAATTTTTCAGATGGGGGAGAGCAAAGACAACCTGCAGGTTCATTTGCCTCCATGAAGAACCTCTGGTTTGCACATATGTAGTAGGCAATTAGGCAACATGTTGCTTGTGCACATTACTAATCTACATCCACAACATATCTAATTACAATTTTGCAGGCAAAGATTAAAGACTTTGGCTTTCTTGTTTTAGAGGTGAAATAAAACACCAAGTAGAAACAGAAAAATAACAACTATAGCAAGAAAGCCTAACTTGAAAATTGAAGCAAAGAAGCAGTTCAGCAATCAGAGACCCTTATGGCCTCTGCCACCTGACTTCATGGTCTTATCCCAACTGTCAAAGAAAACAATAGATGAAAACACGTCGAGAAGATTGAATATTCTAAAAATAATAATAAAAAAGCCCTGCACAAAAACCAAACCACAGCTATGTCCTATAAATGCCAACATGTATAATGTAATCATTGCCATCAAAGCATAGCACCCATTTATCATGGTATATGTGCAGAAACTTGTTGTCACAATCGTATTGTGCAGTAAGATTAAACACAACTCTGCTGTGAGATAACATTTAAGCAGTAACTTGATTTTTCTGTTTCCTTTAGCTACTACTTTTCACTAGAACTGTGTTGAGCAAATTTGTTTTGAGCATTTCCACCTACCAGCTAAATTTCTGACAAATGCTTTATCCTCTAAAATTATTTATTATCAGTAAATGCCAACTGAGGCTGTTACTAAGAGATGTCCTGCTGAACAGAGATCAAAGGACACACTGGGCACGGTGTGAGGAAGAACCTCTGATAAACATGAGGAACCTTGAAATTACAGCAGCACTGCCACAAGGCTGCATCCCCGTGGCATTCAAGGGGACTTCATTTCAAACCTGGTATCAAGGGCTCTGCACTGGCAGTTTTTACCGAATGCACAATGCAGGTTAATTGGAGCACCACAGCCTCAGTAATTCTCTACCCACCCTATTGATACTATGACAAAAATAACTACACTGTGGCAACACTGGTTAACAGGAGACCAATTACCTTCTCTCTCCTCAGACACCCATCACTTTGCCAAGTCAGTCAAGAATTTAAAATGTAAAGCATAGAAGATACGTGAATAAGTGATGATGCAGAGAGGTTCTTCAGAGAAAGCACTGAATAAGACCTGAGAAAACATTCTTGGTATAATCCTACACTTCAAACCAATCTATGAAATTTCACTTCCATTTCTATTACTCTTTAATAGGCAATTAAAAAAATCCAGTTTTATAGGGAAAAAGTAGACATGTATCTGTGATGCCATGACTGTTAACAAATACTTGAAGATTTAGAATTAAAGGCCGTATCTAAATTGTATTTTGAAAGGAATTCTAGAGAGTCATTTTGGTAACATGGCAATAAGCAATACATATAGAAATTGGATTATTTTACTAAAACTCCCTATCATGCACACTTAATATCATAGAATTTCTTCTGTTCTTTTGTATGTGATAACTATTAAAAAACTATGTGTAAAATAATTCAAGCCTTTGCATTGTGTTTTTAAATTTGGGGCACATCATTCTTTCAGAGCTATTCAAGTCTGCCATTATTTTAAATGCTGATAGTGGATACATAAAAGAAATATGGCAGGTCAAACTGCAGGAACAAAAGTGTTTGAGATATTGCAAACATATTTGTTACCAAGATGCAGTGTTACTACGGTGTTTTGGCTTAGGAAAACCATCCAGCTAGCTGAAATTGTTGCTTTTCTTAAGTGTCAGTGAGTATTTATATCACAGTTCATCGAAATCATCTACAACAGTCTCTGTCTCTTTAATAAAATGCATGAATTTGATTTTTCTTAGATTTATCTATAGATCAACACAAAGCTTGCAATTTTGAACAGGAGCAAGGAAATCAGCTCAGCAAATATGGTAAACATCCATGATTTCTGTTATTATGTGTAACATATAGTAGTGACTGTCCAGAGAAACCACTGGAGATGTCATAAACCAAGCTGAGTAACCAGCCTGGTAGTAAAACAGTTTTCAGTAACATTTCCCACATTTAAACCTTGAATTTAGAAACAAATTCAAGAAAACGGTACCAGCTGGTGGAAGAAAAACACAAACAGATCATGTTCTGTTTTTATTTGAAATGGTTAGGTGGTGATCAAGCATCTTGTACTTTAGAGTTCTCCAAGTCTTTTCCTACTAATTAAATTCAGACACTGACCAGTGACACATTTCAGTTTGACCTCAGCCACCTAATGCTCTGGAAAGAATGTACAGGGAAAAAGGTCAAACAAATTCCAACTTACTTTTAACTACAGCCTGAAATCCTTTGTGAACCCCACACCACATCTTGCTGCTTTAAACGTCAAAAAAGCTTTAGCAGAGCCCAGAGAAACACCATGTTTCCCATGAACCTTTTTATGATTCCTTCAGCTTACAATAAAACAATTCCATGACTCCAGTAATTACATCCACATCTCACAACCAAGAAAGGACTCACTAAGCAAAACAGGACACTACTCTTCCTCCTCAAGAAAAATACAAAAATTACCCAAGCACAGTATGTATTCTCTATTCCAAAGTGATATACAGCCCTTAAAGCTAGCACTGATTTTATTGAGTTCCATAACTAAATCCACATAAAACTGTTTAGGTCAACCCGTTCCTTTTACCATAGCGCAACAGAAGTGCCAGGTGCAATTCTAGCTGATTCAGCTGGAATTTCTGCCAGGAATTCAAGGGAGTGTACACGGCTACAGATGCTCAACCACATTTTCAATGGCTGCAGTGTATGCTTTTCACGTGCTTAAGTTGCTCTGCCAGCCAGTGCAATAGAGACGGTGCCACAATCCCAAACTCATGCTTCCTGCTTCAAAGCAAATACTGCCAGATGTGCTATCTCCATCCATACTGGGATGTACAGGAACTCTAGATGATGTTGAGAAAGTCTTCTCAGGCCCCTGCTGAGCCATCATTCACATTATCAGCTGACCCTCAGTGGGGAGAAAATAGAAGGCAGAAGCAAAGTTTGCTCCTGGATACCATTTTGCAACACATTTTGAAATACCATCTATTTATTCCTTTTTCTTTGCTGAAAACGATACAGACACGTTGTAAAACCCACACTTAAGAACAGTAACATTTCTTGTAATTCACTTATCCATTTCAAAGTCCTACATGTACAGGTTAGAAATGCACATATAATGCTCAGTCTTCCCTTATCACGCAGAAGAGAGCACTGATTATAGCATTAAGTGATTATGACTATAAAGATACTCACCAGCCAAAACCCAATGCTGTAACACTGCCAAAGGTTCAAAACCCTCCATAAAAAGCCAGAAACACTACTGACCATTTTTAATACATATTATGCCCTGGATACTTGAGAAATTGAGTGAATCATGTAGGATGGATTTACCCCTGTTATAGCTATTTCTCCAGCCCCTATCACATGAGCATACAAGTATCACAAAATAATTAGCAAGAACACAGAACATGTTCTAAAAAGGTCTGTTCACCACAATCTTTCAAAGCCCTTTATTGAGAGGTCTAAAAGTTTTTTCTTCTTAACCTCTTCCTTCTCCTGCACTCTCCTCCTTTTTCTTTTCTTTTTCATCTCCCTTCCCCCCCTAACCCATCAGCAGAGATGAAGCCTTTTTTCTTTCCACTCATAATCAATCCTTCCCAAGCTGGATTCCACTGCATCTTGACATAACAATCAATTACATCCCAGAGCCAAGGGTTTCCAGAGAAAGAGAGCCCAACATAAAGCGTTCCTTATTTGTTTTACAAAAGCAAACATGAACTTTTGAACAAAATTTTAGGGATGAAATATCTATGAGTTTGACAGATAACTACGTCATTTGAGTACATGAGAAATTATTTTTAGAAGAGATCAGAGAAAAACTTAAGAGACCAAGGCATGATAAGGGGAAAATGTGAAAAATGAAGGAGAGATTATTAATAGAAGACTAGAAACAACAGGAAACTAACTGAAAAAAATTATCGGAGTAGCAAGACAAAAAAAAATTAATCGGAAATAAATAACAGATGGACTACGGTCTGGACCCTCACAGCAACCGCCTCATTTACAAGTACCTTTTTCCTTGTCTAATTCACAACTTGGGCTTTTATTTGGTGATTCAAATTTATTGCCCACACACCCATCAAGACTGTAGAAGTCAGATAGGAGCAATACAAGGATGGTAAATGTTTTAAAGGAGAAAGTAAGATCCAAATCCCATAGATTCACCTATTATTATGAAAATGCAAGTGCTAATACAGAGTTTCCTGGCAAAAGCTACTATCCATATACTGCCTGATACCACCAGGATAAATCTGAATTCACAAAGGAGTGTGTTTTTGATGCTGAACTAGAATACAGCCTTATGGGTTTCTTTTTTCTTCCTACACATCAGCAAAAAGCCATCGATGTGTTATTTCATAATTGCAAGACATTTTCTCACACATTTATCTTGTTATATCCTGAAACACAGGAGGTCAGTACTGCACTATCTTAAGAGTTTTCTAACATCAGCTGCCACAGAACTGAAAGAAAGTTTTCTTTTCAAACATATGGTCTGATATATTTCCCAGGAGGGAAGAAGGCAACAATTAACCCTCTTCCTTGTTCTTTATTTCTATAAAATGACTAAACCTTTTTTTTTTTTTTTTAAGAAGTTACTTTAATCTGGATTATTTTTTTACTTTTCTTCCTTTTTGAAACATTACGTCTATGAGCTTTACAGTTTTCTAAGACTCCCTGTACAATTGTTGTGCTGCATCCACATAATTCAGATGCTTTAATTCACTCTTTTGATGAAGGACCAAATCGGATCTGTTCTGCTTCAGTTTATGTTTTAAAATGGCAAATGCTTATAGCCTATATTGTTTATACAAACATATGATTGTCATCTCATCATTTTGCCACAATTTTTGCTGTTAGATTCTCCTATTAACCCATGTAAAGCTATGCCACAATAAATGCTCATCATATTTCGAAGGGGGAAAAAAAAAATATACACAAGGGAATTTTTTCACGTGACACTCTCAGTGAACTCCAGTGAACTCCTCCTCCTGCTCCTGACAGTATTTGTCTGATGGTTTTTGTTGCATTCACAATCTGTGCCCCTTGAACAGTGCTATCAGGAACCACAATACAAAAATCAATATATACCTATCAATATCAGGAAAATACTTTTATTGCCTCTTTCAAAAATTCAAAAATAAACCTTTTTAAAGCATAATTTAAGCAATCTTCCTTCAAATTGAAAATAAACAGCTGCAAAATTTTTACATAAACAGTAACAGAAAAATATACACCCACAACATAAATCTTAGGAGAACCTGTACCTTATTTAAGCTTTAATATTAAACTATTTCCAAGGCAGAGAAAACCATGAAATCTCACTGCTGTTTCAACACAAATATATTTCAACTCAAAATGGCCTTCTCCCTAAGAAATATCTGCTAAATAAAAGAAACGCTTGGATAAAAGCAACTACACAGTATCACAAACAGCACTTTCATTGTTAGATAGTGCTTATTGGATAATAATCTGCTAGTGTGTTTAAAAAAAAAAAAAAAAAAAAAAGACAATTTTCCTCATTTTAGAGATCAAAGAACTAACACATAAGGAGAAACTAAGCACCGCAGTTACCAGAGCAGGGAGAAGCAGACTTTAAAAGATATTGATTCCTATTAAGTGCACTGTTTATTGAATTATAGTTCCTTCTCAGTTGTAGGATTTTCAGTTTTTTCAAAACCCCCGGGAATCTACATAAGGGTATCCTACGCATTTATCACATTTTAGCAAGGGAGATTTCACCACTTCTCTGGGCAACTTATTTTGATGGTTCACGTGGTGAAGACATTTTGTCTTACACCCAGGACAGAATTTCTCCTGAAGCAACTATCCCCATTGCCTCTTCTCCTACCACTGTGCAATAGTGCAAAGAGAGAACCTCCACTTTGTAGCTATCTTTCTAGATTGAGATTTAGATGTGATTAGATTTCCTCTTAGCTTTCTCTTCTCCAGGCTGAGAAAAACCAGTTTCTTCAGTCTTACTTCAGACATCAACTTCACCAGCCTTTTTATTATCTTTGTGGCTGCACTGGGTCTGGCTGGGATGCAGTTATTCTTCATAGCAGCTTGTATGGTGCTGTGTTTTAGGCTTGTGATCAAAACTATGCTGACAACAAGTTAATGTTTTAGTTGTTGCTGAATAGCATTTGCACAGCACCAAGGTCTTCTCTGGTTTTTATTCTGTACCCTCAGTGAATAGACTGAGGGTGTGCAACAGGTGGGGAAGGGATACAACCAGGCAGTGAGGATGGAGTATTTGGTTTAAGACATCACCTATCCCAAGCATAATACCTGCATTTAGGAAAAAAAAATACACTGATTTTTATGTATTAGTTATCTTAGTACTGGTTTTACTTCTAATCAACCAAATCCAGTGGCCAACTTGTGTCAGAATTATGGAAAGAGACCATTAAAATAGAGTTCTTAATTCAAAAATTCCAAAGCAGTTCCATTATGAGCTTAGGGAAGACTATGCTTTCCAAAAAGCTATTACATGACTCAGAACACCAAATCTCAGAAAGCAACTTCATCATTTGAGTCATTAGGACTGATTTAAATATTCAGGTGTTCTATTTGTAATGAAAGTAAATTGGGCTTGAACAGTTGGGGGAACTGACTCTGATCTGGAAATCAGAATGTAAAGGAGCAGGGGTAAAATAAACCTTATCTTCTGGTTCATTCCTCACAACTTCGTTACCAAACATTTTTATTTCACTGGAAGTTCTTCCACCACAAAAAGAGACAGCTGGTAGAATACAAGCAAAGAAACACAACGTGTATTAATTTCCCATTTTCTATTTTGCTAAATTTACATCTTATAAAATGAAAAACTTAAGGCATGTGGCTCCTGGAGCTTACCGTCTGTTTCCTGTAACTAGGTGTCTCCACACAAAAAGCAAAGGTAGCCTAAGCTGAAAAGCAGGGCATCTTAGTAGATTGTCATAGTCTTGCCATTAGGTCATAGACTGCAGACTTGACTGCTCTACATACAGTGTTTCATCTTCCTATCCGTAACCTGGAGCTCTGGAAAGTGACAAGCATCCAGGCTTCAATCAGTCTGTGCTACTGTGACTGGAGAGATTCCAGTAAAAGGAACACAGATACCACCTCGGACTGGATGGAGAGAGGACTTGAAAAAATGTACAGCTATTAAAGAGTATCACTGTAAAGCTAAAGTTGCAAAGGAATCATTTTGGCTTTAGAGATAAATTTAACTCATTTCACAAGTGGAGGCTTCCCAAAGACAGGCAGAGAATGAGAACACATATAGGAAGAAGTGCTCCTGCTTCTGAATTGCTGTTGTTATCATCAAAGGTAATAAAAATAATAATGAAAATATGCCTGCAACTAGGGAACAGAAGTTTAATAAAGTTCAGTGCAAGGTTGTCTTAATTCTTTCTCACCAATCTCAGATCGGGTGCAAAACTACAAGGATAAATTGCATCTTAACATTAAAAGATTGCCTTTATTTGGTGTTCAGGTGAGGGTGGGTACAGAAATCCCAAAAATGTGCCAAAATAGCCTTTTGCCTTTTAATGATTAGGTCTGCAAGTGACACCTAATTTTTTCATAACAGCCAGGAGTTTTTAGTATACTTTCACCAGGGGCTTTAGGATTTTATTGGTATCTGGACAGCACTCATGTCAAAAGCAATCGGTAGAGATAGTAGAAAGCATGTGGGCAAGAATGCAGCCTACTTTCTAGGGGCTACCCAACCATGTCTAAGAGAAAACTGGATGTCTGGGAAAAACAGGGTTAGCTCTGGCACTATAAACAGGATTGGACTGGGGTTGTAAGACAGCCACACACAGAAATTGTCCACAAAACTACTTTTATGGAGGAAAAGGTAACAGAGGCATTTAAAATACAGCAGTAAGTGATCTTTAACTTGCACTGGATTTTCAGGACTTCTCAGCCCCTTGCAACAATTCAAAAGGATCAAAGCAAGATGCTGGCGCTGGCAGCCATGGGGACAATTGCAGCTGCTTTGAAGGAGGAGAAACTTAGGTTGTATTAGAATGTAGCGAGATCTCTAAAAGTCTCACTGAACTCTGTTAGAAAACAGAGGAATGGTATTCAAGAAGCACTATATGGCTTTAGACCTCGGTATAGTAATCTTCATACAATTAACAAAGGGTGAACTTCAGTGTAAGATTCTGTCCTGAATTCATAACATAGTAACTTCCCCTGCATGTACAGGTGGATTGTTGGCAGCATAATTATAACGTGGCATTATTGTGTAACATTCAGCACATGTTATTCTATAGTTTGTAAAAAGTGCTTATTTTCCTTTGTACTAATTCACAAAATGCAGTAATTGGCAATAGGTTGTTCCCAACATTAGTGCAAATTAGCAAGGTTCCACTTGATTTTCTTTAATTACTGGACTGGAAAGGATGATCATGTACATTGAGAGATAATTAGCTAAGTGGGTATTAACTGGTTTTTTGTGTGTGTGAAAATCTCCATTCATTCAACTAGACACTGACTCAGGCATTTCCTTTTGAGATAGATGTTCCCAGTGAACCCCATTAGCTGCCAAGAGATGCACAGTAACAGCTGGAAATGAGTGTAGGCAACACTCAAAGAAAAATGGGCTTGAACAGGAGCGGCTATTCCCTCCTGAATTGGACTGCCTCATACTAATTGAGAACAACTTCACTGGGCTGACAGAGCCTGTAGTTCCAACATGATAAAAATGATGTTTCAAGTCTCCAGGGATACCGAGTAGAAGTCTGCCTTCATGCATAGGAAACATATTAGCAATTGCATCAGTTGTGAAAAACAGCTGCCTGACCACCCCCCCACAGACCAAAAAATAATGGACAGGGGCTGTTAGTTCAGAAAGAGTAAGAACAGTCACACAGTTGAATAGAAAACATGCACAAATGACCAGCACTGGACTAGGCGGCACACGAGTAGGCAATGCTATGGTAACAGAGATCAGATTTAATTGAAAGTGAGGTAAGAAAGAACTAGGAAATAACCTCTGTTTTTCAACAGCATACATTCCTTCGATAATTGAAATATACACAAAGCAAACACCCTTAAGACATAATATGCTTCAGTAACTTATTTCCAAATCAGGGCCAAGACAGTTGATAATATTTGTTTCATTTCTGCTGTAAAGTACACATGCCTCGAAGAAGAAAAACCTGGTAAGTAAAGGAAGACAGGACTGATATAAACCAACTGTAAGTCACATGTTTCTTTCTGATCTGCTCTTTCAAATAGCATACCAAACAGCAAACATGTTTTCCCAAGCTATTCTTTCCTAGGTGAAATATCTGTCTTTTCCTTTAGACAGACAACGTCTCCCCATCACTGTTGTAGCTCATTACAAAGGTAGTAAGAACAGCCAGCTATTCCACCATTTACATAGCAAACACGTAGCAGCCTGGTAAGCACAACAAACCTCAGCCATCAATTCAGTACAGAAACAGAGTTTGCAGATGAATAATTTACTGCTGTCATCCCAACGATTACAAAAAGGAAACGGTCTACTTATTTGTAAAGCATTAGTGATAAATGTTCAGTTTAACCCTGGGATTATATTTGCTGACTTTTTCCCCCTCAGTAATATTCTAGGGTAAAGCTATTTCTCCCCCACTCCCTGCTCCTTACAGTGCTAGTATTTACCATACAATACTAGTATTTACCATTTGATAGCCAACTAGAACAACAAAGACTATTTATTTGACTCTTTAGCACTGTATTTCTGAGAGACTTGTAGTAGTATCAGCATACAACTGAAAAAAAAATCTTTAGTAACCAAATATCCAATAATACAAAGAAATTTCTGTACGATATTTTGATTTTGACCACTTAAGTATGATTCCAAGTGAAGGCTTTTCCTGTTAATTTATTTACAGACCCAATGTCTGCATTGCTCCATGCAACTTTATAGAGAGATAACCAAGATACTGAAGTACTGCTGTTTAACTGTCTTTGCAATACAAATTACGTAGCTGAATAAATTTGCTTAGCTGAGGATCCAGGCTAGAGCATCAGCTACACTGCATCCAGTTCCCCCAGCAGCTACAGATGATTGCAGCATGCAGAGGACATTCCCGCTGTGACTTTACACTGTCGGCTTCTTTCAGGAAAGGAACGTTTTCCTTTGATTTCAATAAAATTCTAAGTTCTAATTCCGATCAACAGTGATGCACCCAAAGTTTTGAAGCAGAGGGAAATGAATGAAAAATTAAAACTGTATTATTTTTTTAATAAAATACAGTCTTCCTTCAGCATATGTTAGAAACAAATCTGACTATTAAGGAAACACTCCATTCAAGACAAAAAAACTTCACTTTTTAACTGTTTCAGAGGCAAGTTTTATAAATACTAAAAATAACTCACTGGACTAACATTTTTCAGACTTATATGATTTACAGAGTTAAAGAAGCAGTTGCTGAGAATGTGCTACATGATCTTATTTTATATTGCAATTATTATAAGTGGAAAAAATTAACTATTTTTTAATATGCTTCACTGAGTCCTGTAAGTTCTATTTGCCAGACTCTTATTTCTCACATTGCTAGTGCTTTGCCTTAAAACTACATTTTCTGTAACAAAGCATGTGGATGACATTAAACTAAATTAATACATTCATTAAAGAAATTTAATTTCCACACTGAAAACCCTGTAGTTCCCACTGACCACAAAAGTTGTCATTCTTCAGTGAGAAAAAACAGTTTTAACTACACTGGGAAAGATAAAAATCTTCGAGGCAAGATCATTTTGCACAAGTTGAAGACCTGGTTCGTGTTTAATAAGGAGCTCTTAAGGCTGTTGCTTTGAGGCTTGCTCACTGGAAGAGAGAACTTAACCGTCTGAAATCTGTACTTTTCTCTATTTCTCCTGGACAAAAGAAGTGAGAGAAGATACACAGAGTGCATGGGAAATAGCTAAGCCTTCCTGGTGTCTTGAACAAAGTTTAGTGAAATGTTTCCATAAACATAAAATTAAAAAGGTGGGGGTAGGAAGGGGGTAGTTTCTGAAAACCTCAGAAATATTTAGTGCATCAACTTTAATTCTTAATATTTTTTACATAAAATTTCTTCTTGTTTTTTTGTTGTTGGGGTTTTTTTGTTTGTTTTGGTTTGTTTTCATTTGTTTTGGGGGGGGGGGGGGTGTTGTCTGGTTAAGTTAAATAAGCACATTCTAAAAGCATTTTTTCAACTTTTCAACTTCCAGTGTTTTCAACTTCTGGGCCAACATTTTTTGGGGAAAAAAGTGCATTCAAAACAATGTTTTGAATTTGTTATTTCTAGTGTATCAAAAAAATTAGTCACAAATCAGACTTTCAACTAATCAGACAGATCTGGAATACGTGTTAATCCAGAGATTAGTTGCCAGTTTCTCCATATATCTGAAGATATACCTTGACTTTTCTTTATCTTTGCCTACATCTTCTTCCCGATTATCTGGGTAGTCACATTTCAGAAGTCAACACTTTGCGCTTTGGTAATATTGGGCTCTGTAACACTGCTGCAGTAGATCTGAAAGACTTCTGCCCATTTAAAGCTTACAAGAGGAAACAAAAATCCATGCAGAGTTGTAATCAGAAAATTAAACAAACCAGAATCTCAGAAAAAAAAATTAAAAAAAAAAAACATATTCCTGTATTGTTTGTACATTGGATATAGAGGTTCTCCTTTCATCAGGGAGATAGCAAACCCCAATGGCTCCAGAGAGCTCAGTAACAAAATTAATGAAGATGTCCCCAATGTATGTAAACTCTTAACTGGTAAAACACAATTTTCTTGAAATTAGACAGAAGTAATGAATCAGAAATACTTAAATGCTCCAGGAATTGATGCTTATGTCAAATCACTTGACATTAAGCAAAGTCTAATGAAAAATTAAATAGAGAAGCCTGTTACAAATGTTTACAAACATCCATTCCTCAACTCACCAGAAGCAGTTGGGACTTCCCTCAGAAAGAGGGAGTGTCCAGATTGTGTATTTCTGCACATTCTATACTTCTGCTTCAAATACCTGCAATACATATGGTCATCGGGAAGTTTCTTCCCATCCTTTCTGAACATAGGAATCAGCAGAATTCACCAAGAGTTTTTGGTGAGTCCCCCTCACCATGTTTCCAGGAACTCGAGTATTCTATAGGGTGCTAGAAAATAAGATGGTCAGCATAACTTTCCACAGCTTGCTGGTTCAGGACAGCACATGTGCTTTGCCCTAGAATTCTGACATGTCCTATCTCTCTGCAGACTTTCTTCTGACATTTGACTCCAATCCCCCACAAAGCCAAATTAGGTCTGGTTATCATGTCAATCAAAATTCAAACACTGCCTGCTTTGTAACAAGGCATTAGATTCTACCCAAGTCTTTTTCTGAGAGCCATGTAATACTTCATTCCTACTTCATGTGCAGAAACAGGCATTTTTAGGGGCACTGTGACACAACCTATTTTAGATGTTCTGATCCATCGAGGTCACACTACATCCCAGATAGTGGAAGAATACTGCCCTATAGCTTTGGCATCTACAGAAACAGAGGGATTTTTGAACATATTCACCAACTAACTTAATTCTTATCATTAATACATGTATATTTGTTAACTACAGCTCATTCAGAGCACAGGGTGATGGAGGTGAAGTCCAGAGAGACAGCTCTCAGAACAATAAGGTGCTCTGCTTAGCCCAGCTCTCCATGTGCTGAAAGTTTCCCTAACAACTGACTCTACTGAACTGAGTATTTTATCATTCAGTCTTCCTATTTCCCCTGCTCCCCACATTCCTTCAACTTCTCTACTCAGTGGCTGCTGACCCACGGAGCTCTACTGTCTCTGGTGCTCTTCCCTGCTGACAGCCTTCCAAGGCTGCGGCTCCATTTTTCATTGGTATCACTCATTTCAAAATATTGCAATTCCAGCACACTCAATTCACATATTATCATAAGAACCTGGCAGTCACCATTGCAAAGTAGAACTAAGATAAAGTAAAATCAAAGGCCAAAAGCAAGAGCTGGGGTTAAGGCTGTAAAATGGGATGAGAGGATGGAATTTAACTGAAGGGGATACATTTAAGAGGATGGGAAAGGAAGAGTGGCTTATGCTGTAGTAGCTGATGGAGACAACAGCAGTATCATGAGATTCCAATGTTCGTTTTATTCCATAAGGAGTGACAATGTGGCCAGGCTGGTGGCAAAGGCCACCATGTTCACAAGGCATAGTACTAACAACGTAAGGGTATACAGGCCTTAGGGTAGCAGAAAACCACCGCATGAGTCAAATACACCTTTATTTGATTCTTTTGTTTCCCCTCACTTATCTCTAAAGGTGCTGTACTATGTGCTCAACCTGCATCTGCAATGGGTGCTCACATTCCAGCCTTATCACCCCAGCACTGGAGCATCCCGTGCTCAACACATTCAACTCTCTTACTCCTTTCTTGATAGGACTGAGCAACCTGGACCTTTCTCTTGATGTTGTTTCCACATATAAGTTTATATAAACAATTCATTTACTGATAATTATATTATGCTATTAAAAAGTTGCCTAATACTGCAAAAAATGAGCACGGCTCTTGATATATAAGTGGTATATTCATATTTGCATCATTTCTTCTAAAGCTTTAAAGTAATTCTGTACTTGACTATTAGAATTGAGCCTAGTTTAATTTGGTTTAGAATGT
>JAAGNO010008242.1:43065-53793 GCA_033439905.1 Ceryle rudis
ATACAAAATATTCAAATGTTGGACAATGATAGTTTGGTTTTCTGATTTGATTATTCAGTGCCAAAGGACCAGAAAAAGCAGTAGGTAACCACTTTTTTGCTTGTTTGTTTTCTTTTTTGGTTTGTTTTTAATTAAACCAGCTTATGTATTTTGCCTTTCCAAATATATAGTCCAGTAAGCTACTAGAAAAAATAAAACTGTGCTCCAGGCAGATTCTAACATTAAATCTTTGCAAAATAAAGAAATTTACAAATACGTTTTGAAAAGGGTTTCCTCCAAATATTTTCAAAGGTCTAACATTTGGTGCAATGAAAGCATTCAGTATTTTCTTCCATTCACTTTGGTTTGGGCAAGGTTAAACATTATACTAATCCTACTCTTTTTCCTTTCTCTTTCTTTCCTGACCCTTTCACTTGAAAGCCCATCAACATAATCTCCTGCAAGCATAGCACTACCTGACAAACTATCACCCCGAATAGACCTCAATCCATCCTGGGAGGCAGCAGTTACAAGAAATCATTGAACTCTGAATGGTCCCTGCACCATCTGAGAATAAATCAGGAGGACAATATATTTCTTGGATCTAAAACAGCCCCATCAATAAGTAACCTAAGCATCAGGAAAATGACCAACTGAAATGCTGACGAACACTCATGGCCTTTTATTGGGGTCAAGGGGTAGGACTGCCCAGGAACCCTCCTGCCTTTCTTCTTCTTCCAAATACTCTGAAAGGCCCAATACCACGCAGTTTCTGATTCATGTGTTGTTTTGGCCTTGCACCACCAGGCAAGCAGAGGCCGGTTTCTGCCTTCTCTTTCTCACAGTCACACTCGGCATATTCCGAGTGCTCTTTATACCATGAGAAGACAGCTCAGACTACAGATGGTCAGAAATTATCAAGAACTGAAAAACAAAGTGAAAGAGACGGGCAGAGAGAAACATCCATAAAGCTTCAAAGTGCAAAAAGGGTCTCTGGCTGGAGCAGACAAAGCCCCCCTGCAGCTATGCAAAATCCAGAAGCCAACAGCTACCTTTGGATGGGGAACACAGGGGATGAGAGAGATTTTGTTTATTCAGGTTTTAATTTCTCCCCTAAGGCTAAAGCTCTCCTTTTCCCTCTTCATTTGCTTAAAGTTTCTGTTTTGTAAAACTTCCAATTAACAGAATGTGACACTCTCACCGGGCTTGGCTTTCTCCTATTAAGCAGCTTTGCTGGTCACTTTGTTAAGGCCACCTCCAGAACAAATGATGACCAAAACCAGAATTAATAATGGATTTAAAGGGTACTACTCAGTTGCCAATGCACACAAGGGGGACAGCTGTTTTACACAAAGCAAAGAAATGCATCTGGATAGACCTTTTTTGTTACACTTGGAAAAAAGCCAATGAGGTAAAGAAATCCAGCTACTCTCAACTGTTACATAGAAATCTTTAACAATTTAAAATACTTTAGTAGATACAAGCATTGCTTGCATTGCAACAAAATGCATACTTATAAAGGCTCTTCAAAAGCAAACTTACATCACAATTAATCACATGGGAGAAGTCTGCAGGTAAATCAGTATTTTCCTTTTTTTCAATATAGACCTGAAGATCTATTCTATGCAAAAAAAATAACTGTATAAAAAAAATAATATCATGTTTATAGAAATTCTGTTCTCTAAGTCTACACTACAATCACAATAGAAGTATACCAAGTTTATTGCACAGAAAAAATATTCAACTACGGGACATACTAAGTATGGATTTGAGGCAATTTCCATATACATGTCAGAGTAAGATTTCATCACTCAATCTATTGGTAAACTCAAATACATGTTAAAAATTTCAAATAGATTTCTCCTTTGAAAGGGAACCATGGATATCTGCAAATCAACACAACACTACAAGCAATGATCACTCTCAAGAACCCACTGGACTAGAAAAACTGACAGGTTGATCTTGTAGCATCATCAGGAAAAAACCCTGATGTCTAAAAAGTAAAAGTGGCTGATCCTTGTGGAATAAAACCACAAAGGGATAAGGAGCAAATTCAAAACATTTTCAAAGAACCAGTACAATTAGAAGAAATATAGTCTTTTACCATATTCTTTCAAGCACGTTAATGTAAGGCCATGAGAGCAAGGACAAGAAAAAATTAAGAGAAAAATTAACCTTTCCTCGAGAAATTCTCAGTCCAGAGCTTCTGAAGTTTGTTAAGAAATTGCCACAGATGAACATAAAAATTGGCTTCATTATAACAAGATGGATGACCAGCTTTGCTCTTTGGTAAGAAACAGGTCAGTACTTCTGAAAAGATATGAGCTTAAAATGAGGATCTAAATGGAAGCCATTAATTGTCACAATGTGAAATGCCAAATGGGTTAATCCAATGCTTTGATGTACGAAGAATTCATTGTTATAATCTCACATTGGAAAAGAAAATGTTGAGCTTTTACTTTGCATGAAAGGATATTAGGAAAAATACTCACATGCCATTTTCAAATTATTAAATATGCCAGCCACTACAATTTGATGGGGAAAAAAAAAAAAAAAAAAAAGGAGAGATCATTTATGTCTGCCATTTCACAAATGGAAGTCTAAGGCAAAGACTAAGAACTTCCTGGAGGAAGACACTGGCAACATCAAGAAAATAAAACAGCCTGTCATAATTCAGTATGTTCACTAAAAACATATTCCTGAAAATGCCTTTTTTACATCCCAGGGTGAATAAGTAAAGGCATGCTCTTAGCTGTTCCTCCTTTTAATATTGACACTACTGACAGTCCACACTGGATCAGACCAGTCACTCATCAAGTCAACTTTCCTCTTGATGATCACAGTCAGTACAAAGTGTTTCAGGAAAAAACAGCAGTGTCAGCAATAGGAAGCAAGACTACATGAACCCCTTTTGATTAAACACGGCAGTCTCCAAAAGATGCAAATGTGAAGCCCAGAAAGGAAAGACAGAGTGATGTGGTCTCATTCTCTGGCTTTGTCAGACGTCTTCAGTACAAATACTCTGCTAAATAGGAGAGGAAAAGGGAAGGAACTCAGTACCGGCACCTCAATATCCCACACCACTGAGGGTGTTCCCCAGCTCTTGCTGAACTTCCATCCCCAAGGCAAGACCAAGCACAGCTCAAGTGTCTACTTCAGTCAAGGAAGCACTCCTGAAAGGCAGCATGGACATGCCTGCACCAGTTTTGGTCCCTTTGACCTGATCAGCATTTTCATGCAACTAGGAGGACATTGACCCTACAAACTCCCCACATACCATCAGGTTTCACAAACGTTCAGTGTCATGCTTCACAAGTGCCACCCTGGTGTGCAGCCCTCACACTATCTCACTCACTTTTAACTGGGGAAAAAAAAATTATATGCATTTTAATGGGAGCAGCTATGTACTGTGTGGACATAAGCCAGTACACATCACTTGTCCTTGGAAACAAGAATTTCTTCCTGGCCTTCTCGTACTTAGCAGTACAGATATGGCCTTGGCATCTGATTTGAGTTCGTGGATGCCTCACTTCCTATGACAGTTCTCCTGTTCTTGTTAATTCATCTTAAATTCTCTGCAACTGAATGCATTTTAATTCCATGTGCATTTAACTGCCATGCAGTAATGCAAAACAAAAAAAATAACAATCACAGCATCCAACTTCCCACAGTAGAGATGCACAGAACAACAATAAAAAAAAAAAATCTTGTTCCAAAAATAAACAGCAGAAATAAGCTCAAGAGTATCAGAAGACAAACCTCACACAACACAAAAAAGAACATATGTTAATATGGCCCAAGCTCAGTGAATGTTCCACATTCCTTTCCCACTCAGGGAAAAAAAAAAAAAAAAAAAAAGTTGGCTGTTTTTTTAAAGATTAGAATTTAAGTGATGAAGTGATTTATTTTTTTAAATCACAGAAATTCTGATAGCATCTTATTTTTTAAGTTAGCATTTCTATTAATCGCTCTCTAAAACATTACAGACATTTCACTATTAGTGTTGATGCAGTTAAGAATTCCACAACTCAACTTATAAATAACAGCTATGAATTCTGTGGCTTTCTTTTGTTTCCTTTCTATTACTGCTGGTTGTACAAGTAAAGGTGGTCTGAAACACTTTAGACTTTATTGATTCTAAGATTTTCTATTAAGGATGTCCTACTTGCTGTACATTGATTCAATGTCATAAGAAAGTCTATAAAAATGGTTTTGCTCAGTAAGTACTCTGTTTGATGATCATGACCACTCTGCCCTCATCCTACCACAAAAGCTACCTATATTTCACGCAAATGTATTATCCCTTTACTTTTTACTGCTAAGCATTAAGTGCATCTGAAACAGACACATGAAAGAGAAAATGTAACTTTTTTTTTTCACCTCATCAACATACACTAGAAAAATGGATCTCATATTCATATATTTTGTATCCTACTTCTGAGTCTTGGCACTGGCAGAGGTGATTCTTCTCCTGCAACTGTGTATTTTATAGATTTCATTATTTTTTGGCCAGTGGGAACAGTCTGCACTGCTTACTTCTGAGTCTCTGCAGATGTTATTGTGCTCTCTTAAATGCAGTTCAGTTCTGGTCATCCCACACCAAATTACATCAGGTTTTCACATCACTATGGATATTAACAACAGGTCAAGTATTAATGCAAAAAAAAAAAAAAAAAAAAAGTCAAGCTTTAATGCAAAAAAAATGCTGGCACTTTCACTTTTGTATCATCAAATCAACAGTGAAAAGCTGAAAAGTTAGAGAGGTGGACATTTTCCATAGATGCTCATGAGTGAGTCTGTCTAAAGTTTCCTCCGAATGCTGGGCAAGTATTCATCTTTGCTCTGTAACATCCTTCTTCCATCATCAATTTTGCAGATCTTTTTTCAGAGAAATGAAGTAATAGTACAAAAAGAATAATCTGAAGCAGGCATTTTGTTCAGGCACTGAAACCTGTAATTGTACCCTTATATATAAATGCAGATACACATATTAACATATGTTCAGAAAAAAAGGAAGAGAAAATACTGGTTTTATCTACACAGCTTAACCTACTGATTTTCAAGGTGTGACCTGACCCAAAAAGAACATAAAGGAAAAAAGAGTCAACATAAACACATAAAAACAGACAAACAGAAAAAATACTACTATCTCAACATCTTTATACAAGTAACTTTTGTTACACTGACCATGACATTATAATAGTTCAAAATTCTGTGTAATTATATAGGCCAATGATAATAGATAAAAAAATAATTTAAAAAAAATTATAGAATACACAGCCAGTACCAGGAATCAGATTTAAAACTTAACAATTTAAAGCTAAAGCAAACTATTCTTTTCTGTTTCAAGTAGTCCATATTCATATCTTATATCCCAGCAGATGATATGTATTTCCACCTGTGAAATCCAAGAATTTCAGGATGCTACAAATGTGTCAGTAACACAAAAATAAGTCAATGTATTCCACAAAGAAACTCCCTTTCTGCCTCCCAATCTGTTCAGCAACTATTACAGTACAGCACACTGGAGTCTTTGCTTTGTGTTCTGGTGTCTCCTGACCACAGGGTTACTGCTTGCGTATCTCCATGTGCTTGCTGGTCCAGCCTCTCTGATGGTGAGAAGAAAAGGGGGACAAGGGAAAAGGGAAAGAAAAGGGAGACAAGGGAAAAGGGAAGGAAAAGGGGGACAAGAGAAAAGGGAAAGAAAAGGGGGACAAAGGAAAGAAAGCACTACTGTCACAATCTCTATCTTACAGCCTAGCTAGTAACTGCCAGAAGAGGAACTGGGGGGGAATAAATATATCAGAAACAGCTTAGATATATGGTAGCACAGTAACAGGAGCCAGTCCAGTGCAGACAGGATGCAGACAGAATCCCTCACATACTCAGCAAGATAACAATCAGAAGAGGTGACAAACATTTACTCAGAAGACTGAAAACCTGCACTCCTCTTGAGCTCTGTATTATTCATATAAAAAATTATTTTTATGCCTTTGACTCATGCAGATAAAACAAGTAATTTAAGTAGTCTTCAGAGGGGAAGAAGAAAAAAACCCCACATTTAGTGGGTTAAGATTTACAAAATGCTACTGCGCAAGGGCTCATAAGGGAGCAAGAGAGAATTTCCTCTAAGCAGTCTGGGTTTATTTTAATGCACAAACCCAGTCAACTACTCCACAACTTCTCACTCGCATGTAATAGCAAGACAACAACTGAGAAGCCTGCACTCTTTTCATTCTCTCACCTCTCTCTTCATGCACATATAGTGCATTGGGTTCAGATCCTTGGGCAACTGGAGAGATGAGCAGATAACTTAATGCCTGATGGCTATCTGAAAAAATCCCATCTTTAAATTGTATTCCAGGGTCCTCTGGCACAACTTACAAAATCACCCGTAAAGCTACAACCAGGCCTCTCTGATTGCTATCTTATATTTCTTCCTCCCTTCCTTAGCTGAATGCGGATATTTTTATTTTTGCCTCTAGCTCCAAGGGACTGTTTTCTCCATGACGTCTCCAATAAGCTCACTCAGGGTACCCCAGGACATCCATTAAATGTCTGCTTTAGTAATCCATCCAGCATTTTATTCCCTTATAGCATTCACCACAGCAGTTCATTCCAAGGACTTCGTAAAAGCAGAGCATATAAACTGAAAAAGCTTTTTAACAAATCAAGAAAAACAGAAAATAAAAAGAATCTGTCTCAAAGTTTGTTACACATACCCTTGGAACAGAGAGGCAAGGAAAAGGTGACAAGAAATAAGATGTTGAAGATGGTCAAGAGGAACATGAGGAAGGACAGGATAGAGAGGAATCACAGAATCTGAGAACAGCTGAAGCTGGTGTAGAACTCTGGAGATCATCTAGAACCTACTCAAAGCACAGCCAACTACAGGAGATTGCTCAGGACTGTGCCCAGTCCTCTTCTGAAAGTCTCCAAGGATGGACACTCCACAACCTGTGCAACCTGTGCCAGTGTTCAGTCATCCTCACACTGGGTAAGTTTTTCCCTACGTATAAATGGAATTTTCTGTGTTTCAGTTTAAACCCATTGTCTCTTCACAGGAAACTGTTAAGCAGAGTCTGCCTCTTCTTAAACCCGAATAGAGAGGACTGTGGCTATCCTAGAGGCAAGTATCTGACCGTAAGGATTTTTTTATCCGCTTTCCTGAGGTTCACTCTTCTAAATGCTCAATATTACCGTAATTATCCTGGTGAGAGTTGGCAGATAAAAATACAAACACAAGCAATTCCTGTGAAAGTAAGGACTCTCAAAACATTAGACTATTAGGATAATAGCCTAATAGCCAGTTGGGTATGTCTCCTAAGGAAAGATGATACTTCTTGAAAGAACAACATTTTATATACTCTGTTTAACAACAGAAACTGCAAGTATGTTTCTTCCTACAGAAAAACATCCCATACACTTTCAGTTATCCAAGCTGCTGTAAAAGAAGTACAAGAAAAGCATTTTGTCCCCTATGAAAAGGAGCACTGGGAGTTTCCAAGAATAGCAACATCAGACTGTGTTACCAAAGATTAGGACAAGAAGGCAGTAGGACAATACCTGTGAGTTTGCATCCAAGTTCCCCAAGACTGGCGGGGAGGGAAGCAGATTTCCTCAGAAAGCTTTAGAAGTACGAGAACCTACCTTAAATATCAGCCTTCCCTTTGATCTTATGCTTTAACAATCTTCCTGCCAAGAACTGCTGAAGAACATCTCTTTCTTTCTGCAAGTTCAGCTGGAGTTGCTGCTTTTGATCTACACAGCATTGCCACAGACAAGAACTAAAGGCCACGGAGCAATATACAGTGTTACCAAGTTAGAGAGATCAGTAGCTGAAGTATATAAAGGCAATTCTCAAACACAGCTGAGTGAGCCTTTTGGTAACTTCTGTAGTTGAGTTCATCTAGGAGAGGCAAGTGCATGTGGAAAGTATCCACTGTATGCCATGGAGTAAGAGAATGCACTAACCTGCAAGTAAAGAAAGGGATTTTTCATCCGGGAGGCATAAAAAAAAAAAATCTTGTTTGAGACACTGGATCTTTATCTGTAGGATGAGAGACCTTAAAACTCATCTTCCTTCAGTCAGGAGGCACAACTGGGAAGATTTCCAGAATGGGAAATCAAACTTCTAGCCTCTTCTAAAATGCATCTGTATCCCCTTCAAACTACAGCTGAATGAAAGCCCATGGAATTAAAAAGCTAAAGGAGGGGAAAGATCTGAAATTATATTGTATAGAAGGAGAATGTTCTCTGGAAAGCTTTTAAATGTTGCCATTTTACTTCTTGACAACATAACTTCTTAGCAACATAAATTTTCACGTGTTCTAAAAGCAATCCATTTTCTACTGACTCCTCCAGAAAACAGTATTTTGGTTTTGTTTGGTTTGCTCTCATCATGTTATGTCAACATGACAGCCTGGCACCTGATGCTGACCTTAATGGATTCTCAATAAAGGATCCAGCACTTCAACTTTAAACACTGTCAGTTGCTGCTTAAATGAAAATCAAAACAACAAATTTACAGAAACACGTCTCTTAGGTTATACAATATTGAATGGTGTTTCCTTTACCAATTCCTCCTGCTTTGCTGAGTAAGATAAATAATAGTTCTAAAGCTATGGATTTTGAAAGGACTCGGAGTCCTGCAGTTAAACACAACGTTGTGCCTTTTCAGAACTAAAAACATTAAAGATGTTTACTTAGAAATTAGAAAGCAGCTATTACTGAAGAAAAGCATTTTTCCTTACTCAGAAGTTAACATAATTTTTCACCTTACCCAATTTGTTCAATCCCAAATTGTTGCTGCATTAGAAAGCAGCTCTGATGAATACTGAAAGGTAGTAATAATGTGGTTCTATCCAGCCAAGTTTGGTTTCATGTGAAAGTCTTTTCTTGAACCATGTACACGCTTTTTTTCTACTGCACAGCAGAGGAACAGGACGAGATCTGAATGATGGCAAATTATATATCATGTATTTGTTTCAGATGGGAGTCTTGCAACTTTCTCTGAAAAGACAGGATGATGGACTAGACAGCCAATAGGGCTGATTTAGGATGGCAATTTCTCTGTCCTTATAATCTTCAAAACATTCCAGATGTTATTCAGAATTCACAGGTTTATTTTATGAAAAGATTTTAAAGGGATTATAAAAAGCGCCTGGAATCTTTATTTCAGCATTAAAACAATTTACAGTCTAGGCTACATTATGCAGTCTTGATGTGAATCAACATCAAGGAAGCGAATGATGAACATTATGGCCTTGTTTCCAAGAAGGTAAATTTGTGCCCTTACAATTTAGAACTGTACTTGCATCAACTGTAAATCTTTTACTGCCTAATAACCTCTAAAAAAGGGCATATTGTGCAAATTAAGGGTTTCTCTCTATTTCCAAGCTTTGCATAGATCTTTATCTAATATTTTATGCCAGTGCATTGTGAACAATTGCAGCAAGTTCACACATAAGCAAACTCCAAGTTTCTCTTATATTGCTTATCCAGTCCTAGTGCTAAGGGCTCTGTTTACAAGTAGAGAACAATACCACAAGTTTCCTTAGGCTTCCAAAGTGCCAAGTCAGCATGTCTCAAATAGGTTAGCAAAAGCCATTTCTCTTGTAGGCTCTAGAAATAGGCCATGGTCCTTTCGCCAAGACAGACAATTCATACAGGCAAGTTTGGAATGTGTGAGCTAAACTGGAGATGTACCAAGCCCATCATGTATCAGGATACCACAGTCATAAACCAGGTATGACTTCAGTCTACATTAGTCTTAACTCAAACTGATGCTTACCTGTTGACTTCTATGCCTCCTGAATAATTCTCAACAGCCCCTAATACCTCAGAAGTATTTCCACTAAAACCACAGAGAAAGTAGACAGCTTTAAGACAAGGTATGTTTCCTAAGTGAGATTCTGATCGGCCTGGACCTCGTACAGGAGAGCTGTCCTCTCTAAACACCCAAATAGGATTCCTTCCACCCATATTTTTCTTGGCCAAGCTCTCCAGCTAAAGCCTACCTGCCTACAGAAATCAGTTTCATCAAAATCTGTCTTTTGACAGTATTTTAAAAAATATGGCTTTGGAGGCCTCCCTGAGGGCCTTTCAGATTAAGGCTCACAATTCATATGAGAGTTAAGATACAGAATTGTGAGCACAAGGCTTTTTACAATTAAATTAGAGTGCTACTAGGTATCAGTACAAAGAAATATTAATACTACTTAGAAAAACTATGAAGAAGTCGACTGACAGCTTAATATTAATTAGACAAAATAATTATTTGATTTACCTGACTTTGCAATTCACTTTGTTGCTTCAGACGAAGATTTTCTGGTGTATCAGCCACTGTAGTGAAGGACTGCTTTGGGTAATGTCTAGAAGAAGAAGCACAAAGCCAAATATAAATATTTACACATGCTAGAAAGTCAGATGCATCCCATCACTCTTTCCTACAGTGTACAGAGTTCTTCCATAGTTTACTGGATTTGTGTTAGAAAAATACTGTGTCAGTCATGCCTTGCAGAAACAAGAGCAAGTTCCTGTAACAAGTCTAAATCCAATCCATTTATCCTGGCCACTAACTGAAGAGACAAACTGGCCGAAACTTTTTTCCAATAGAGTGACAAAACCCTATGTTTAACTTCATTGTCACAGAATCACAGAATGGTTTGGATTGGAAGGGACCTCTAGAGGTCATCTAGTCCAACCCCTCTGCAGGGAGCAGGGACATCTGCAACCAGAGCAGGTCGC
>JAAGNO010008245.1:0-18536 GCA_033439905.1 Ceryle rudis
TTAATATGTATACCAGAAGCCAAGTGGAGATGAAATTTTTTGTGTACTCAAAACTACCTTTGAGGTTCTTCTTTTACATTATATTGCACATTGAATACTGAATATTGACCAGTCCTTATTATTACCTATGACATAGATTATTATCAGAACAGGCAATATACTCTGTAGTCTGTGTGAAAAAAAGTCTGTGATTGATTGTTTGATAGTATTATTGGATTATTCATGGAACATATCTGGAAAATAAACAAAACTAAAATAGCAGCTAAATCTCAACAGTTAAAAGACAAATACCCACAAACCCCCTGAAAAAACAGTGTCCAAAATAATACAACCAGAAATACATAGAGCATGAACTATTAGGAAGTAAAAGTTTTTTTAACATTTTCTTTTTTGGGAATATTCTGTAAGAAATTGCTACATGTAGCTCAAGTATCAGCGCAGCGTTTCTCCTTATCTAGCACTGTTTGATGTAATTGACATAGTCCATGATCCCAGCTGAGACATTTGCTTTATACTCTAATTCAACCATGCCAGGCCTGTGTGGAAGCATTATCTGAGAATTTAATTCTCTACCCTGAAAAACTTAATTACTTTGAAATTATCCACCTTGCCTCAAACTTTATCTTTTCTTTATTTTCTCATTTTATTTTTTTTTTAAGTAACAATGAAACAACACAAAACAATTTCTGAGAAAGAATGAAGTTGCAAAAACAGAGCAATATCAAAATCTCAGCTGATATTTCGGCAATTAACTTTTTCACCCATAAGAATTTTCTTATTGCAGTCTATATACTGATTGCCAGGCAGTCCTGGAAGTTCAATCTCTTGTCAGGGCTTGGTCCTCATCTCTACAGCAAGAAGACGGAAAATCTTAATTCTCTCAGATTTATCTGGATCTCTTGTGGCCTGTCTAAACTAAGCATTTATTCATGCTATGAACTAAGAGCATTAAATTCTTCGCTGTTCAGCTGAGAGAGTTTGAAATCCTAAAACTCACAGCTTAAGTAAGAGGGAACACTCAGGTATCTCTACCTCCCAGTGAAAGGGATCAGAAAACATCTCATGTTTCAAAATGTCTCACAGATGGAAATACCCAGACTCAACCAGCCTGGCTCGTTTTTTAAAGTTTTCTTTTGAAGTCAAAAGAGTACAAAAAGTCCCTTAAGAAATGAAAGCTGCAATTCTAGATATTCTTAGTTTGGAAAGTTAGCATTTCACTGTAAGATATGATCAAATTACAATATTGATTTGTATGGAAGTAATAACAAAAGTGTACATTCCAAGAATGCAGCAGATATGATAATGGACAGCATTCAGATTTGAGCACTAGATAAAATAGGAGTAAAATAAAATAAAAATTTCTTTTTCACATTAAAAAAAAGAATACCTCCATCACCCCCCCAAAATCAGGTTTATTTCATAAAAAAAGTACCAAAGCCCAAAGTCTTTACTTACTGAAGGTTTTATTATTTTTTTTTTAATTTTAAAATGTCCCTAAATACTGAAACATCATTTTTTTCCAATGAAAAAATAATTTTAACTGAAAAGTAAAGTTCTACTACTTCTGATAGTAAGAGAAATAATACTCGATATAACGAAAGTAGTTCTGCTGTAACACAATAAGAGATGATTATGAAAGGGGAAATGTATGCAGGCTATAAGCAAAAACTTCCTGATACTTATCTAAATTATTCATAGCACTGATAGGAGCATTCAATCTAGCCTCGCTTTTTGTATGACTCAGGATATCAACTTTCCATCAGTTATCTCATTACTGATCCAAGTAACTTTTGTTTGTCTGAAATGCATCTTTGAAAAGCCAGAGAGTCATCTACCCTTGTTAACAAAAGAAAGAAGAATCATTTCCTTTTGTTGTTTCTCCAGTGACTCACTGTTCAAATTTACGCCTAATTTATACTTCATATTTAGGAAACTGCCTCTTGTAGTATACATCATTTTTCCCTAATAAAAAGTATTCATTATCAAGTTACTTCTTAGATTTATTCTAATAAAACAATCAGATGTAGGTCTTTCAGAACAAAAATTTATCACTTGTTAAGAAATACAAAATAAAGATATTGGAAAGCAAAAAAAACCACAACCCTTGGCCATGATAAAATATTTTCAAATGTAAAAACTAGTGACTGAGCTCCTTTGAAATGCAATAGATAAGAGTTGAAAGTGATAAAAAAGTTTTACAGGCAAATTCCATGTTTCCAGAGAAGAGAAATAATCCTCCACCAGTTAACACAGACCTTTACGTTTAAATTATGTCTCTTCAGAGTGCTACCGGTTTAGTAGCTTGTAAAGCCCCTGGATGGGGGTACTCCTTTTCCTCTCCCCTTTCAGCCACTCTGTTTCTATACACATTTGTGTTTGAAAAAGTGCCAAATACCACTTTCTAAACCTCTTTGCTGCCCATAGGAATCCTGCTCTTTGGTATGGGAAACCCACTGAATTACTTTCTCAGCCTCCTAAGGCCTATGGTATATCTGGAGTGAGGAGGTTCTCCTTAGGGTACAGAGCAGTAGAAGTGAATCCAAAAGGGAGTTTCAAAAGAAAGTAGTTGCATGCATTGCATTGCCCTGACTGGCGAGTGACCCAACTAGGGAAAGCTTCCTGCTAGACCTGTTGTTCACAGAGAAGGAAGGTGGTGTGAAGGTTGGAGGCCTTCTTGGGCATAGTGATCATGATCAGTAGAACTGCCACCTTAGACTTCCAGAGGGTGAACTTTGGCCTGTTCAGGAGCCTGTTTGACAGAGTCCTTTGGGAGGCAGTCCTGAAGGGCAAAGGAGTCCAGAAAGGCTGGACATTCCTCAAGAGGGAAATCTTTAAGGTGAAGGAACAGGCCTTCCTAGTGTGCCATAAGACAAACCAGTGGGGAAGAAGACCGGCCTGGCTGAACAGAGAGCTTTGACTGGACCTTAAGAAAAGTCTATGGCCTATGGAATAAGGGTCAGGCAAGTCAGGAACACTACAGAGATTCCGTAAGGCTACGCAGGCAGAAAATTAGAGAGGCCAAAACCCAAATAGAACTTAATCTGGCTATTGTTATAAAAGACAATAAAAAACCTTTCTATTAAAACACGAGCGGCAAAAGGAGGACTAAGGGGAATCTCCATCCTCTATTGGATAAGGAAGTAACATAGTGACCAAGGATGAGGAAAAGTCTCAGGTAATGAAAGCTGTCTTTGCCTCAGTCTTTAACAGTAAGACCAGTCATCCTCTGAGTGCCCAGTACCCTGTGCTGTAAAACAGGGAAGGGAGCAGAATAATAATAATCCAGGGGGAAATGTTCAGTGACCTACTACAATACTCAGACACACACAGGTCTATGGGGCCTGATGTGATCCACCCAAGGGTACTAAGTGAGCTGGTGGGAGTGTTCACCAAACCACCTTCCATCTTTTTTTAGCAGTCCTGGCTACCAAGGACGTTCCAGTTGGCTGGAGGCTAGCAAATGTGACACTCATCTACAAGAAGGGCTGGAAGGAAGATCTGGGGAACTACAGACCTGTCAGTCCGACCTCAGTGCTGGGGAAGGTTATGTAGCAGATAATCTTGAGTACCATCATGAGGCACATGCAGGACAACCAGGCAATCCAGCCCCGTCTACAGGGGTTTATGAGAGGCAGGTGCTGCTTGACCAGCTTGATCTCCTTCTATAACAAGGTGACCTGCCTAGTGGATGAGGAAAGGCTGTAGATGTTGTCTAGGTGGACTACCTTAGTAAAGCCTTTGACATTGTTTTCCATAACATTCTCCTAGAGAAGTGGCTGGTTTGGGCCCCTCAATACAAGAAGGCCACTGAGGTGTTGGAGTGTGTCCAGAGAAGGGCAATGAAGCTGGCAAAGGGTCTAGAGAACAAGTGTTATGAGGAGCAGCTGAGGGAACTGGGGTTGTTTAGTCTGGAGAAGGGGAGGCTGAGGGGAGACCTTATCACTCTCTACAGCTACCTGAAAGGAAGTTGTAGTGAGGTGGGTGTCAGTTTTTTTTCCCACATAAAAAGTGATAGGATGAGGGAACAGCCTCAAGTTGACACCTAACTCAGTAGTGTGGTTCATAGTCTTAAGGGTTGGGATGTCATCCAGAGGGACCTGGACAAGCTCAATAAGTGGGCCCATGTGAACCTCATGATGTTCAAGGCCAAGTGCAGGTTCCACCACTAGGGTCAGAGCAATACCCAGTGCAGGGTGGGGTTGAAGAGCAGCCCTGTGAAGAACGATGTGGGATACTGATGGATGAAAAGCTGAACATGAGCTGGTAATGTGCTCTTGCAGCCCAGAAAGCCAATTGCATCCTGGGCCGCATCAAAAGAAGCATGGCCAGCAGGTCAAGGGAGGTGATTATGTCCCTCTACTCTTCCTCGATGAGACTCTACCTGAAATACTGTGTCCAGCTGTGGAGTCCTCAGCATGAGAAAGATATGGACCTCTTAGCGTGGGTCCAGAGGAAGGCCAGAAAAATTATCAGGGGGCTGGAACACTTCTCCTGTGTTGACAGGCTGAGAGAGTTGGGGTTCAGCCTGGAGAATAGAAGGCTTCAGGGAGAGGCCTTACTTATTGTGGCCTTTTGGTACTTAAAGGAGTCTTATAAGAAAGATGGGGACAAACATTTTAGCAGGGCCTGTTGCAACAGGACAAGGGGTAATGGTTTTAAACTAAATGAAAGATTTAGACTATCTATAAGAAGGAAGTTTTTTACTGTGAAAGTGGTGAAACACCAGAACATGTTGCCTAGAGAGGTTGTGGATGCCCCTTTCCTGGAAACATTCAAGGTCAGGTTGGATGGAGCTCTCAGCAACATGATCTCGTTGAAGATGTCCCTGCTTATTGCTGGGGGGTTGGAATAGATGACCTTTACCTGTCCCTTCCAACCCTGACTGTCCTGTGGTTCTATGAATCCAAAGTTTAAAAACGTATCATTTTTAGTTAAGCCTGTACTTTAACATCCCCATGAGTGTCATGTTCACTTTACAAACTCTCGGTAATTCATACCGGTCTTGACAACTTAATCATATTTATCACCATCAGATTTCAAGTTGTCTCACTGTTTGTGCATGTACCATTTTGATTTTCTCTAATCCCTTTTCTCAAAATTTATAACTTCTAATACAAGATACCCTAAACTGTGAATTAGATCCTTAGGTATATTTAGGTATCTACGTGTTACAAATCATGAACCATTCCAAAGAATTTTCAGTGATTCTCTATGCATATTGATTCTTAAGAATGCAAGTTGACATCACTTTTTTTTTTTTTCAACAACAAAGCTAAGCTATTAACAACCTATTGACTCCAAAATACTTGTTCTTCTTTCTCAGTTATGGCACTGCTGCAAACAGATTACTGAGATAAAATGTGTGCTTTTTAAAAGTTAATTATTTCAAGATTTTTCCTTTTTTTTTTTCATCAGCCACGTAAATTACTAGCTGTAAAGGAAATGCCAGGATAATAAATGGAATCCAGACAGCATGACATTTTAAATAATCACCTTCTTATTTTATGGTTACTTCTATGTTTTATAAAACACCAGTGACATTGATAACAGGGCATATCTTCACAGGTGACATCCAGCTAAGATACCACATCTGTGAAAGATTCGCTTCTGGCCTAGCACCAATTCCTTAAATCCTTCACAACCAATCCAATGTCTTAATACAGTAAAAAATTAGCATTTGAATAGGCAGTATAGTGAATGCTTCTTCATAGCTTTTTTTTTTTGGTTTATCTCCTAGAACTTAGAACATAGCATAAAAATGGAATCTAGGGAAAAAATACATAATCAAAACATCTCCTTTCTTATTCCAGATAATACATAACCTTCTGTAATCTTTTCTAAAAATATACTGCATGACAAATCTGTACTTATCACACGTCTGTTAAAGCCTTTATATGATACAGGGGATTAATTTAGTCTAGCGTTACCAATTTATTTGTAAATTATCTCTAAGTAATTATGAATATAAATGCAGGCCTAAGAGAAACAGACAGGAAAGATCAATGATTTTAACACTCCATCAAAATATTTAATTTACTGTAACAACATCAACAAACATAACACTGAGAAAGACAAGATTTTCCAAAACTGCAAATCAAAAGTTTTAGTAGTAAGATCAGAATTGCCAAGAGGTTAAAAAATCCAATGAAAGTTTCTGAATAGATTAGATTGGTTTGTTATTTAAATTAATTAATAAGCACACTAAACCTTTTACTTATTCTGTGCAACTAATGCTATATTCTATACAGAGGCCATGATCATTTCAGAATTCATGTTGCTTAAGTGCATTTTACCTTGATATATTTATCACACTCACACATAAAAATCAAGAAAACAATCATTTACACCACTCCTGTTCCTAGTCCCTCCCTGCCTCACCATTCAAAATATTCAGCCATGGCTGTTCCGTAATTCCTTTTCAGTTCTTGGATGTAATCCTAGTATTTTATTGCTTAAAGCATGACCAAACATAGTATATTATATCTGATCTAGATTAAGATTAATTTTCTCTAGTTCACTAATTCTATATAACATAGCATGCAGACTAGTTTTACTCATTCGAAGACAGTCCTCGGAGATGGTGCACCACCAGTAAATACTGTGCCAATGGGGAATTTGTAAGGAGCAGGGAAGTTAATGAGTTATTTTGTCACAGTATTCAATGTAATAAGACATATCTAAGTAAGACATATCTAAATGGCATGATGTTAATATTCTCTTAACCAGAAATTTTTCTATATTTCCATTTATTAAACTGACAGATATTACACCTGAGCAATTTTCATAACAAGTCAATTATGTGGGAATATTATGGGAGAAGATTTGGTTTGTTTTTTCCTCCTTCAAAGGTTGTTCTCTGTCTGCTTTTTCTTTACTGTTTTTCCTCTGTGTTTTCTGGGTATCCTTAAAACAAGTCCCTTGCTTTCTGTCTTTCAGTCCCTATTCCACTGCTGAAATCAGACAGCTTATTTTGAATCTAAATGTTAATTTAGAGACATTGGCCATATCTTGGTCTACATTTCTTGGCTGCCACCTAATCAAAAATGAAGCAATGGAGTTCTTGATTTTGCAGCTACCTGTCTAGATCAGGCATTATCATATATTCCATCTGAATCATCAGCACAGGAACAATTTCTCAACTGAGTTACCACTCAGCTGACCTGTGCTCCTTGCCCTGAATTGTGTTTATTGACAGAAACTAGTTTACAAAAATTTGATACTAGGAGGCTCTTTATTAACATTCTTTTTTAAATCCATCATTCTGATTATGGTCTATTGTGAAGTGGAATCAGCAAATTGGTTGGCGTTTAGTCCCATTTGTTGTTAAGACCGATTAAAGACCTTATGGAAATAGGCTATTACTGAATAGACAACCCTGTCCCCACATGTAGCAAAGCACATTTGATTAATTCCAATGTGTTCTAGAAAGCATGAATGGCTGAATTGTATGTGATGCCTCAGCTACAGAGCATTTCTACAGTCATTGCTTAATTAAGGAGAGCACTTCCACATTCAGCGCAAGAGAGTATAAAAGATTTATTTTGGGGTATTTAATCACACTTGGAGTTAATGCTGACTCAGGTGAAGAATTTACCAAGAACCTTTAACAAAACCTTTGGGTGTTTCTGCTTCCTACCACCATAAAACACAAGACTTATTCCCACACCTTCTTGGAGCTCACACACGTAGTTAAAGTTAACAAATGAAGTTCCAAAAGTAAAGTGGTAGAACACAGCCATTTTCTTCACAATCTGTATTAGTCAGCTCCCTGCTGTCAAGATCTGTGTCAGGGGATGATATAAGCAGCTGCTCAAATGTAAGATTTCCCCTGTGAACAGCACAGACAAATTTTCCGAAGTGCAGACAGATACAGGAAGCTTGCTTACTACCCCACACGCTCATGATAACTTGCTTTCTCTGCCATTGTTTTAATAAATATGTAGGAGACAAAAAGGTGCAAGTAATTAGTGGCAATTTAGGAAAAAAAAACTGGTTAAGAATCGAGATTCCTCTTCAACACAGCCCCTAATGTCCTATTACAGCCCATTAAAGCACACGGATTACTCAGGTTGTGGATTTTTTTAGTTTCTTTTTTAAGGAGTTTGAACAGGTTTCTTCAGCACTGTCTGTTTTTCGTAGTGTATAAGCTGTGGCTGTTAAGATAGTCTAATGAATTAGAGCAGTGCCAAGATAAATTGATACTGGTGGTAACAAGTCCTTGTAAACAATAACATGTAAGAAATGAACTCCATTGATTGAATATGCCCACTGCAATAGAAGACAAGATTATTCTGCATCTCAGGAATGAGAGGGATGAGCATTTGTTCAGAATATTCAGTGATGCTGTAAATGCTTAGTGAATGGTTAGTCAGTACTAATCCTTTTGAAAAACATGACCATTCAGATTAATACCTTCAACTGGCAAGGTTTTTGTGTTAGTAGTCCGTACCAGAGACTTTGAAAGTAAGTTAAATGAATAGTGCAATAATATTTCAGTTTCATCTGGCTGGGTTTTTTTTTTTATCCAGAATATTATAACAATATTATAGTATGGTTATTAAGGGAAATTAAGACATTTTCTGAAAAGCATTACAAAATTTAAATGCATCTTCAATATAATCATACTACCCTTATTATTCCCTTATATTTGTATAAGAAGGGTAAAAAGAAATTAAGTCAAAGTAATATCCTTTTCCTAAACCAATTTTTATATAAAAAAAAATCCAAGTTTTGATATATTTAGAAGCAGAAATAATTAAGTTACTATAGTCATGTCAGCCAGACACAAGACAGCTCTAGTCCAAAAGCTGTCTAGGTACAGGCAATATATCACAAAACATGATGTAAAGCAGGGCTTATTAACCCAAGGAAAATCAGTATGCAGGTATACATATTGAGGTTTCCAAAGAGATCATATCTGTCCAAATTAATTCCTTTTCTTTTTTTTTTTTTCTGTTCATCTGTGGAGAATGTCCATGATAAATGGGACTTTCTTGAAATTTAAATACTTGATGAAACACAGCAAGAACAGTATGTGCTACACAGCGTAGTCTAGGATGTTACACATTTTTTTCAACTATTTTTTTATAGATTTTAAGTTCTCAATGAACAGGACCATATCTTGACATTACTTACTAACTCATCAAACACCTACATGCTTCTTCTTCCTGAGTGGTTTTGATCTTAAGATTATTCACAAAAGCTGAGTCAAGTTATGATAATTAATTTGTAATAAGACTGAACTCTGTAACATCTGCAAAAATGTAAAGTAGAACACAAAGGATTTTTTTTTTTTTTTTTTCCAAAATTATGGTTACTTAAAGATAGTCATATCAACATATTCTGAGACTATAGTCCCTTTATACTGTCAGGCTTTAGAATAAAGTCCATTTATCCAGAAGGAGGTATGTGATTGTGCTTCTTCACAATGGTGTGTCTTATCCACATACAATGCTGCTGCTTATATTCTAGAATTAGTAATATAACTAGGCAGAAAACAAGGTGGATTTTTATTATTTTTTGTTGTTGTTGCAGGGTTGTGTTTTCTGTTTCCTTTTAGGTATTTATCTGTTTCTCTATGGAAAGGAAGAATTTAATGAAATCAGATGGTAACCTTCCACATGCACACACACACACATATTATCCTCACAAATACAATTAGTAATATTAGTCAATTCTGCTCCTGTTAGATGGAACATAGTCTATGTGAGGTGGAAGCCCTTATTCTCTCCCCTCCTCTTACCTTTAAATGGAAGGTGAAGGTTGCTGCAGTTCACTACTTCAGACATACAGACACACTGCTTGTGTCTTATATGTACACTTGCAAGCAAGGAAGCTGTGCATGAACAACTGTAGGTGACTTTGTGCACTTGTAAGCGATCAGGGACACTTGAGTTTATCTAGAGGTATAAATCCATCTGTGTCTGCTACCAGGTGTTTCAGAAGCATGCTCACAAAATCCAGAAGTGGATTAATCTTTTACCTCATATTAAAAAACAGATATTCATCCCCAAATGTAGCTTCTTTCATCCCTGACACATGCAGGTTTCACTCTCTTCTACAGTGTTATTAATAGATGACAGTCACAATTCTGAACACTTTCTGTTTTCTGCACAGAATTTTAATATCTTAATAAATATTATTGAATTAATGTATAACGAGGTTAGGCAGATTGCAGGCATGTTAGGCAGAGATGAATATAGACTACTATTTCCAACTACAGTTTGGGAGAATGTACAAATATATCTGAATTTTATATATACTTAGAAACAGAAAAAAGCATTTTTGCAGTTACAGTAGCTAGCTAGGGAGCTGCAGCAGAAAGTGCTCATTTAAATTTCTAGATCATCTCAGCCCAAGTAAGTTAAAACCTCTTTCTTCTACTTTCTCGCACATTGGTAAACCCTAGCCCCAGATTCTTGATAGCACCAGTCATCAGTTTTCTGCTGAGGATGGAACAATAGTCAAATTAAAAATACCTACTCGTGTGAACAGAAAGATCTACAAAGAAGAACATTGATTCAGGCATCGGAGAAGATAAGATCACCTTGAGAAGAATGAGTCTTAAATTCTGAACCAAGAAATACACTTGTTCAGTGTGTTTTGTGATAAAGAATACCTGGGTTGAGTACAGAAAAAGCAGGTAAGTAACTTCATGGTGTGATGATGGGTGAAGTCATCAAACCTCTTTATTATGTAGAGCCTATACTTTTGATAGATGAGTCTGAACAACACAGCTGAAACAAGAATTGAAGCCATTGGAGAGCCTAAACTGGAAGCCTAAGTACACTTTCCAAATATGGCCTGAACAGTTCATTACAGCAGACAAAAATACTGTGAGGTTATGTGACAATTATACATTGTTTATGTTGTCAGTCCTTTGTGAATAACTCACTTGCACGTATTCTTAGATAATACGTGGTCTCTTACATACAGAGGAAAGAGGTTGTTAACTTTTTACAGCTTCATCTAAATATAGATGCATGCCTAGGTGAATGAGTCAATTCTAGAAATTTCAGGAACCATTTTCATTAAGTCGTTGACCATCAGAATGCACATAAACCAAAGAAACATGCTGAGAAATTTGTGGTTTTCAGGTATTAAGCCAGTTTTGGTTTGCATTTTTAACATACTGAAGTCCTTCTTGAAGACTGGCTTTTTTCTTGTATTTTATTTACAATACTACAAGTGCTGTATTAAAGAGCTGTCGTACAGGAGATAATTCAAAACAGAAATTTATAACCATTAACTGTATCCTTTGGATGACTGAGTACTTGCATTCATTCCTAATTGTACTGAATAACTATAAAACTTTTAAGAGAACTCCAAACAGCTGATAGAGTAAGGGAAATTACAGCTTTCAGCAAAGTATTAGTAGACTTCATTTGTTTCTGACCCTTAAGGCACTGCCTCAGGCTTTTGGATTTCTTAAGTCTATCTCCTTGAGATTGTTTACACCACCTTTTACTTCCCACTAAATAAACCTATCTTAATGATGTTTCAGCACTCTAGTGCAGTTCTGCATTCTAAAAAAGAAAATTTATAGAAAAATTAACTGTAGTATCGCACCTTTGAACCATATTGAGATTGAAAAAAAAATAAGGTAAGTGATCAGTTATTTTTCTATATAACTATTTACACACAAACACACAGAAAAAAGTATGTTGTGGGTAGAAAAGGCACTGGTCTACTCTACAAAGCTCTGCTCACAAGGATAACAAAAGAGGCTTTTGTTGGTGTAACAATCATCAGTGATGTGTTTTTTACAATTCTGTAAGTAGAATTGTTTTCACTTATTTTATGCAATTTAAGAGGTAAATTGTTACACAAGCAGAAAGAATTCCTTCAGTAAATACAGTGGTTTCACACGGGGGCCCTGCCACTACAGATAGAGTAGCAGCAGTCTTCAGTGTCATATACAGGAGCTGCAGATGAAGAACAATTTATTTTAAAGCTTCAGGCTTCTAAAAACTGTTAGCAACTGAACTCTGTGGCAATTTATTTTACACATTAGCTGGTAGTGCTGCAGGACCTACTCAGAGATGCCATATCAGGCATTGTTTTCATTTTCAGGGACTTAGAAGCTGAAATTCATGCAACATTCATATGCTGCTCTAAACTCTTCTGTAAAATAGCACTCCTTTTTTTAAAACAGATTTCAAATGCCCATTAGGTATTTGCTATTTCCTAGTTGATGCTTTTGAGAAGAAATTTTTGTTTTCTTAAATTTACTCATAATAAATAATATGCTCACAAGGTATTATGAGGTAGGACTAAGGTACAGAAAACCAGGCACATCTTGATAAATGCATTTCTAACAGTTATAGAGATTAAGGCAAATTACCAGCAGTAGCTATAATGAAAGGACATATTGAGTGCTTTTAGTTGTGAAAGAGTATGTGTTGTGAAAGAGTATGTGTATTTCTTAGTTGTGAAACTAAGAAATGTAAGACTGAAGTGAACCAATTGTAATCTAAGAACAGATAACATCCTCAGTCTGCAGTCAAACTCAAAGAGTAGCTTTGAGAAAATTCTATGAAGTTTAATGTGGAAATAATCTCAAAATTCCCTGGAATTAATATGACCGGAACAGAACAATACATGTAATTTAATTTACCTGGGACAGAGGCAATGCAAACACGACTGTACTAGGAAGCTGCTCTTAACACTTGCTTTCCCAAAGCAGATTCCTACCACACTCCTGAGAATGTAGCAGGAAACAGAGATACACCTCTTAACATCAATGCAAAATCATTGTCATGATGTGATGGCTGCATTGAACTGCCTTGCCCTAAACCTGTTTCTAGCTGCATTTACGTGAATGCAAATTAAGGTATCATGAAGCAAAAGAAGAGGCTGCTGAAGCTGACAGTGACGAAGGTTGAAAAAGGTGGCATGAGGAACTCCAATTACTCTTAACATTACATTAACCCCAGACAGGGACCAGGTAATGTTGTGAATAAGCTAGAAAAAGTCCTCTAGGTATGGTTTTATTTTGTTTTTTTTCTGTTTTTAATTTACATACAAGCTCATTTATCAAATTCTCTCTGTCTTTGACAAACCTAACAGTACACATAGTACAAAAGTACAAAAGAAGCACTGAAGAGTCCTCTTTCTGTGCCAGGTAATCTGGGCAGACAGATTTTCAGAACCTTATAGATTTCTCTGGGCTTGTTAGTAACTACCTGTGCCACAGTAAATTCTGAAACTTCCGGATATGTAGCAGTCTGAACACTGTACACAATACAGGCAGGCACAGAAGCTGTTCACTTTTTTTTTCCATCAAATATCCTATTTAATACTCCTGAGCTGCTTAGTTGCTGTGCATTTAAACTGTATTCTGACCCAGCTGTCAAAAATCCACATATCTCAGATAAAGTAAATACAAAGAGTACACACGTGGATACCAAAATTAACTGAAAAAAACCTGTTGCCTTAGATGAGCATTAACTGCAATGCTTCAAGAAGAGGCCACACACTGAACAGCTGTCCAGCACCTAAACTGTATCAAATACACTATGTTTGTGCTATAATGGTAATGGAACATCTGGGAAAAATATATGTCTAACAAAATATTAAAATACAGACAGTTTCCTGAGGACAGTATTACAAGTTCAAATACTTAAAAGTCCAACAAAGTTAACCGCAGGCATCTACCTCTCTAATTTTTCCAGCCAATTGTGCATCTTTAATGCCTCTGGAATTCTTTATGGAGAAATATATTGTTTGCAATCTTAAAATAGTTTCTCTCTTACAATATTTTCTATACACTTGTGACATTATACGTCATGCATATCATTGGAGAGTCATCGACTGGAAATAGATTTTTCAGTAAACTCTACCACACACCAACCTCTTTCCTACTTCCAAAGCTAAAATAGAACAACAAAAGCAAGTTGAATATTCTGCACATCAATCTTATTTTCTCTTTTGCTTCTTACAAGAAAATTTTTATTGCAAATTACAGATTATCTTTTAGAATACATAATGAATCATTATGTACTACACCTTTGTCACTTAATGTTATGACAGTGGAAGGCTGAAATGGCAATTTTGTACTGCAGAAATTCTTCCACAAAATACTACAAGAATGCCATTCATTTCACTAGGAAGATGAAGTAGAACAGGTCACACAACACAGCAAAGAAGCATATATGTAATTTTCTAACAAAGCTAAGCATATCAACTCTGATATTGATTTTATCCTGAAGCTTTTGTCTGAGTTTAAAAATAATATGCCCTCTAATCAGGACTTTTGTGGTTTACTTCAATTATCTCCAGAATAAATTGCCTAGAAATGCATTCTCCTATTCTGATAAAAGGGGCGATTTTTAGATTGGTCATATATATAGGCCATGTAAATTTTAAGCGTCCTCAACTGAAAAACCTGCTAGCTTTTCCAATCAGGTTAAATAAAAAAAATAGCAAGTTTCATGTTTTTAACTCAGTTTATGAGTGTCTGATTTTTTTAGTTTAGTGGTGCTTACCAAAATTTAATAATAAGCATTCAGCACTTTCTTATGGTATTACAGCTTGTATGTAAAAACAATACATACAAATAGAAAAAAATCATGTTAAGATTCCCAATATAAAGTTGATTTATTGATATTTACAGAAAAAAAAAATATAGAAACAAAATACATTCACCATTGACATTCAAAATAGAATTATTGTATGAAAATAAAAGGCAATTCTAGTGTCTAAGGTTACTTCCCAGTATTACACATAAAATTATACATATATAAATATGGATAACATAGTAGTTTCATGTCAGAGGAAAAGGAAGGAAAGAAAACTTTTAAAACAAACAAAAAAAGCTTTTGAATATGGTGCAGCCAAAAATTAAAAATAATTTGCACTTTTACATTATGTATTTTCTTGTAATTTTGACATGAGCTTCATACAAAAATGTTTCCTACATAGTAATAGCCTTCTTGAATATCAGACCCTTCTCTTACACTAATTCAATCATTGGCTTTATTCTACTGCTTTAACATATGCTGGTTCTACCTGAAAATATTCAGATTTAAAAATGTTCAAAAATCTAAAAAAATATATATTTTTTTCTTAATCACTGACCAGTGGAGGTAGAGACAAATAGACGTGGTAAAAGAACAGAGAAATGAGTAACATAAGATAGACAGAGTTGCAGTCAAAGTTCAGGAGAGATATTCCTCATTCATTGTTTCTCAACATAGTCCTTTTTTTAAATTTTAGTTTGGATAAATACAGTCCCTGAATGTTACTTGTTTAGCTTCAGTTCTTAGATACCTCTCCCACTGCAACTATACAAATGTAATGGTTTGGAATCCTTATTTTTCCCTGATTTGCACAGAATTTCTCATTATGAACAGTGAAATCCATTAAAAAAAAAAAAAAATAGTAACACAAAGCAAAGTTTCTTCACCTACAAGTCGAATCCCTTGTTATTCATACCACTTCAAATCTCTAGATGTGCTTCCAGTCCTTAAGGTAAATTCTCAGCAATATTAAAACCCACAGCATGGACTTTTGCTTTAAGCAAGTGCCACTAAATATGAAGCTTACAATCCTAATTTCAGAAAGTATAACTTCCTTGAGAGCTTTAAAAATTCATTCAACCCATAGATTTTTTCATTTTTCTGGTAGTTTAACACTTTAATGCTATTGTAATTAACCAGGATATTAAATAAACAGAATGGCAGTACAATTGAGCATTACCTCACATATTATGACATTACAGAAGGCAAAAGTTCTAGTTCACTACATGCATTTGCTGTGCTGCTCAAGAAAACTATTGCTTATATTGTACTGTAAGACCTGCACAGGTATCTAAAACATAGTATTTGCCTATTGAACTTTTAATCACAGAGCAGGTTCAGAGGCTTCCTGGATGTGGCCCAGGTAGATGTACTTGTGAAAGGAAAAACCTTAAATTCGAGTGTTTCAAAGCCTCCTGTCTGGTGCTGCTTCCCTCCATCAACATCCATCCATAACCAGCATAATAAAAACCAACACTGAAATGCCTTGAGGGCATTGAGATGTCTATGTGGACAAGTATTTGCTTTACAGATAAGTATTCTGGCTAACATAGGCAGCACCTGGAACACTGATAGGGAAGAATGCTAATCCTGAGATCCAGCTCTGCTTCATCTTCCTGGTATGGTAGATGATGGTGAAAATCAGGCCTTTTCCATCATACAGTGAGGGGATAGAAGGGAGAATAGGGATGAAGGGGAAGACACAGGGAGGAACTGGAATTAGTGGAACAACATGTGAATACAGAAAAACTATGAGCTAGGCTGCATGCCCACAAGGGTTCTGCAATGTGCGCTTACCCAAGAATGAAGAGCTCTATAGTGTGAGGAAATCTCAGTGCCCTGCTCATAAGTATCATTGATATCTGTCTTCCTTCTATCTAAAAAATGCAATTTTACACAAAGTTAATGTTCTTGGAATCAAAAGCAACTATCTTGCCTCATTGCTATAGGTATATTTCATGTATTCAGTTAGCCAAAGCAAAACCAAGAACCACTCAAAAGCAAAAAAAACGCTTCTACTTTTAAAACTGTGTAATAGACAGTTTAAGATTCCTGATTCCCAGGGAGATATATGCTGTTTGAACTATTCCTACGTTCAGCAGGCAAATACTGATTTAGATTTTATAAATTATAAATTGTAAATTAATTGATGTGGTAGTAATCCAGTAGTTTTCTCTACATAAAGCCATTGTGTTACAGTTAAGTTGTTCTTGCTCTCGTGGGAAATCTTTGTTTTCCCTGACAGATGCCTCCCACACAACCCCCTCTCACCCCACCTTCCCCTAGTAAACATCTGTGCAGAGCTGCTACATTATTCTGGAGAATTGTTTTTCTTCATGCAGCCTCCAGGGTCATTATTCACAAAAACTGCTAAACCTTATTAGAGGTAACACTCAACTTATTTAGAAGATACAAAGGCTCCCTGTACAAGATGTATACCAAGAAGTTTTGTAAATTTTTAACAATGATCACATAACTGTACTGTGCAAAAACCACATAGGAAAGCAGTCTAGTCTGAATTTGCTCACTTGCACACTGTGTGAACTATAGTGAAATACATGCTTTCTTTGTTTAACAAATGTATTAGTGATTAAATATGCATGCATTAGTATAAGCCCTTTCAGCACAGAGAAATCAGGCAAGCAGCTGTAAGCAACTCTGGAGCCAAGAGAGGAATAGAAATAGGAATTTAACTATTGAGGACCTATGCCTCATTGGGCCCAAAATTCATGGCAACTGGAAAGATGCAATAAATATTCCCTCTTCCTCTGATGTCCCACCCAATGTCCTTGCTTCCCTGAACAAGGCTACAGCAGGCACACTGTTCAATCCTGATGGACTCCCTTTCTTTCTGGATGTCATGTCCTCAGGCCCCAGAGCAGATGTTACACAGTTATTTCCCTTTGTATCCTTCTTCCAGCTCACGATGTGAGTCTCAAAGGTTAAGTGTGCAATGAATACCAAAAACCAGGTTCAGATGGATCAGGTTTGAACATTTAAAGTAACAGTCATTAACAATATAAGAACAGAAAAATGACCAGATTTCCATTTTATCTGTATTCTTGCCTCCAAAACTACAGTCAATGTCAGCTTTTTGTTTGAAAATCCATTCCTCTGTGTTTTGTTAATTTGCAAATCCTAGTTATTTCCATACAAGCATTATATAAGCTCATTTGCAGTCTTCCAAGCTAATAGCTTCTGTCACCTTACTGTTTCCAAACTTTGGTTTACTACTGTCCAAAACCTTCTAAATAGATTTGTACTTTATATAGAAAATATTTCAATATCAGTCACTGATAAAAATCTGTCCTAATATGATGTTGCAGTATTATTTCTTTAAAAAGGAAGAAGAGGAAAAGAAATAGAAGTAAATTAGAATGACATAATTTGACCTTGCAAAAAAAGGCATTTGCTGTATTAAAAAGAAAAGAAAATGAAGAGCTAATACTGGCATTATAAGAAGTAGAAACAATAGTTCTCTAAGCTTCCCAGAAGCTCTTTTTTTTTTTTTTTTCACTCACATGTCAGGGTAAATGATTGTTTAAAGAACCAAATCTAGCATCAAACTAATAAGTTGTCCAACTGATGAATTAGAATCTTTCTTCTTTACCATCTCCTTGTAAAAATTTCAAAATGCCCTTAAGCTGCAGGCAGTCCCATAGCCCTTTGGAACTATTCAAAGGTCAATTCCGCTACGTACTACATCATGCAGATTACTGCACTATCCAAGGGATAAGACTCCTTTTAATCCAAAAGTGGAGTACATGTAATAAGACATGGCCATGGGGCCTGCACTCTGAGCAGAGTTTACAGTCATTCAGTCAGAAATGGATGTATGTGCCAGTTCAAAAAAAAAAAAAAAAAAAAAGCGCAAAAAAAGCCCACCACCCATTCCAAAGTAAAATGGATAGATTTATAATTTTGTATTATTTTTATTACACATACTGCAGTGTTCTAAACATTTTCTTTCAACCAGAATATTTATTTTTCTGCTGAATAGGTAAATCTTTATCAAGT
>JAAGNO010008246.1:0-30306 GCA_033439905.1 Ceryle rudis
TCTCCTCGCCTCTCCTCTCCTCTCCTCTCCTCTCCTCTCCTCTCCTCTCCTCTCCTCTCCTCTCCTCCCCTCCCCTCCCCTCGGGGAGCAGACAATTGCAGGGGTACTTGTGCAACCTGGATCTGGTGCAGCTGCTTTTGCAAACTGTTCTGAGAGAGGACCTGCCCCACTAGGCCTAGGGAGAGGGAGAAAACCAGTGACTTCTATCACCAAAGGCTGCTGATTCCTTCACATTGCCCTCATGGAGGCAAGGGTTAAAATTACTCAAAAGCTGCCTGATGAGGGATGTTACAGTTTGTGGCAGAGCCACTCCCATAGCAAACCTATTGAATTCTGCTGCACCCTGAAGTCTCCAACTCTTCTTCCTGGGAATGTGCCCTGGGCTCCTCTTTGCAGTTGCAAAAGCCGCTTGCTGTGCTCAACAGGATTACTCCTGGGAAGACCATGGCTTCTCGCTGGTCAACCGGCTCTACTCAGACATTGGGCATCTCCTGGATGAGAAGTTTCGGATGGTGGATGGTCTGCAAAGCAGTGCCATGGCCAAGCGGCAGGGATGTGAACCTTCTGTCTTCAAGCGGGGTATCTGGAACTACATCCACTGCATGTTTGGCATTAGGTAGGAAAACCAACCTTGCAGTCCAGGGGAGAAAACTGAGCTGACCCAGGTGGGAGGAGGGTAGGGCACTGCTGTCTTGCAGATGTGCTTAGAAAAGAGAGGTGAATTGCCTGCCTGGATGGATGTTGGGCCAGGCAAGGAAGAGATACTTCAGCTTCTCTGGCCAGGGCAGGCCGCTTTGGGGAAGGGACTTCAGTGGCTAGTGGCCACTGTTATGTCTCCCCCTGCCCTGTGGCTGTGCCTTGCCCTGGGCAGACCACAGATGAGGTGCTCTGTAGGGACAACAGTGCTGGCTGTGACTTGCTCCTGTGCTCCCTACAGGTATGATGACTATGACTATGCAGAAGTGAATCACCTCCTCGAGCGAATGCTCAAAGTTTACATTAAAACTGTAACCTGTTACCCAGAGAAGACAAACTCAGAAATGTTTGACAGGTTCTGGAAGCAGTTCCAGCACAGTGAAAAGGTGGGACAGCCAACCCCTGGCTCTGACCGTTGTGGTGGGGCCAGAATTGAGCAGGGTTGCAGGCTGGGGTACTTCTTGGGGTGTATGGGAAACCTTTGAGACACCAAACCAGTCTGAGGCAGGTGGGGGAGAAATGGAAACGGGTTGTAAGGAGTTGGACTTAGCATGGCATGGGGCTGCCCACAGTGTGATTAGCACAGGGGCCACTGATGGCATGGGGATCTCCAAGGCCATTACCCCATCAATGAGTGCCTCCAGACAAGCCCTTGGTCCAGCAGAAGTGTCTGCTGTGGGCAGCAGGGACCATCCCGTGCCAGCCCAGCATGCTGGTGATAAGTGTGCTGGGGATTCCCCAGCATGTGGCTCTGAGAGGTAGCTACAGCCTGCAGGATTGGGAGGAGGGAGAAAGGGCAGCTGCCTGTGCTGGAAAAATTGGTGGCATTTTGTCTTATGCCAAAAGACTCACTAGCCCGGTTGGGCACTTTATTGCACCACTGCCCATAGCACACTGCGGCTGCCTGAACCTCTCTTGCTTCTCCTTTAGGTCCACGTGAACTTGCTCATCCTGGAAGCCCGAATGCAGGCAGAGCTGCTGTATGCATTGCAGGCCATCACCCAGTACATGATCTCCTAGACAGTGGGAAGCTGCGCTGCGGCAGGGCTGGGCAGCATCCTCTCTCCCGGGACTCATGCATGACCCATCATGCTGGGACAGACAGTGAGGGATTACTCAATTCAGTTTACCTGACCTTTTCTTCCCCTCTCCCTCCCCACCCTTGTGGGGCTCACTGAAGTGGCCCCATTATGTGCAATTACCAAACTGTGAGGCAAGTCCATGCTGCTGAGCTGTTGGTGTGATGCTGGAGACTTGGAACATGTCCAAGGAGGACTGCCAAAGATACAAGGGGAGAGGGAGGCAGGAGGGGACTGGGACTGTTTTAGGGGGATGCTCTCCTGTGAGCAGAAACTCCTTGGCCATGCACTGTGGGAGCCTTGGCTGCTGTAGGGAGGGCAAAGGGGAGAGCTGGCTTCCCTCCCTGTGCTGCAGTGGCTGCCCCATTTGCAAGCCACCCTTTGGCAACTGGCTTTGTTGAGGGTGCATCTCGCTTGGGAACAGCGCAGCCAACTCGTGAGTGCATTGCAATATCCTATTGCATGGCCAGGCAGGGAGGAACACTGGCTCCAAGTGAGGGCCCTTCCCTAGCCTGGGACAGGGAGAGGATGCACTTGCTGCCCATGCATCCTGCCCTTGAGGTCTATGTGCCAAACCCCTCTGGGATGAACAAACAATGACCCAGGTGAACTCCAAACTGTGAAGCTCTTGCCGGCAGGGTTCCCTAGTGTTCTGCCTTCTCTGACAGCAGGGTGAGAAGGTCTCTGACAGCCTTCAGGCTCTGGAGATTTCTGCAAGGAACTTTGGGCAGTCCTTGGGGAGCTTTCCCCAGAGCCCCTTCTCTGATTCCTATCAGTAGAGTCACAGGAGGAACAGGAGAGGCTTCCTGAGTTAGCATGGCTTGTATTTTCTTACCACCATATGGGTTGTGGTCCTGTGCCCCATCACTTTCTGTTTAACAGCATGGTGGAAGAGCTTGCAGTCAGCACATGTGAGCTACAGGAAGCTTCTCCTTGAATCTGTGCTGTCCCCATTTTAACAAAGGCAGCCCATGCAGCAGTCTTGCCCTCTGTCTGGTAAGCAGGAGTATGCACCACTGCTACCCCCTATCCCAGGGCTATTCCCTGCTGGTGCAGCAAAGTCTGGATGGGGAGGTACGAGAGATCCAGTCCAGGCTCCAGAGAGCAGCTATGAAAGGGAAATGAGGCCACCCATTTTAAGTGGGAGCCTGAAGCAAGGGCAGCTGTCAAGTCATCCCAGCGCATGCTGCTTCAGTTAACCTGTTTACTGCGTAAATGTACGGGGAGAAAACTTTGTGTATGGAAGTTATAGAAAGAGCCTATTTTTGCTATAAATATATTATGTTTGATATGGATGCATGCTTTATTTGTGCCAGATGTTGGGAATGTGATCCAAACTAAAGGCAGGACAGCAGTGCCTGGCTGACCACAGCCCCAAGATGGCTCTAGCTCCAGGAAACCCAATGTTCCCAGCTGCGGTGGTGTCCTGCACGAACAGTTCTGTCCAAGGCCAACAGCTGGTAACTGAATCTGGACCCATCCTGTACAGCTCAGCTATGTACTATTCCCACGCTCAGATGGGCAAATCCCACAGCATTTTATGTTCAATAGGAAAAGAGGGAAGGTTTTTAAGGGGCTGCGGTGCTCCAACAAGGAGGAGGGTGCGGGAAGATGAGCTGGTTTCTCCCCTGACAGGTACTTGGCCACAGGTCCATAAGGTGTGGGTGCTGCTTCTGCAGCTGAGGAAGAAGCATTTTGCTCACATTCACAAGCAGGTGCTCAGTGAGGAAGGCCAGAAACCAGGACCAGCTCTTTCTCCAGCCATGTTGCAGGTGCCCTCCCTGTTGTACAGGCTGAAGGAACCTGCACTGGGGCTTCACCAGCTTGTACTGGGCCAAGCTGGTGTCCAGGCAGTAAAATGCCAGGACAACTGGTGTTGGACAGTACTGTCTGAGTCAGTACTGGTGCCAGGACACTGTCACCAGCGCTGGGATGACTGGTGCTGGGACAGCTGCCATTAGGCTTGGCTTAACAGTACTGAGACAGACACTGCTGTACCATTATTTAGCCCCAGTGAGAGCTGGGCACAGATTGGGGCAGCTGGGTGTCCTGCTCACTGTTAGGCATGGTGCTGTGATTAACTGTAGCAGCCTGGCTGCCTGCCAGTCTTTTTGCCAGCCCTTCCTCTGCTGCTGTGAAGGCAGCTCTGTCCCTTGCAGGGCTGAAGCCACTGAGCCACTGAAGCCAGTTGTCTGCAGGGCTCACTGCTCCCAAAGAAAGCAGTGCATCTGCAGCTTTATGCAGCCTGGGACTGGCTCCCAGCATGCTGGCAGCAGCAGCATCTTCACCACCTGACATCACCCCACACTGCTGTGGAGAGAGAAGGGACAAGGCAACAACGGCATGGTGCTGGCTGAGGGAAAAGGGCTTACTCATCCCCAGGAAACACAAATCAGGTTCCCTTTTGCCTCCAGTCTCTGTGCACAAAGAACTGGCCTTGCAGGAGCCAGCACAGCTGCTCCGGTTTGCAGAATGAGCACCAGTCACAGCAGCAAGACAAAGGGCTCCATGTGCTGCTAACCCTGATCACAAATGAGCACAGCTACTGGCAAGGCCTGGGGAGACTGCCAGTCTCAGGTTCCCAAGAAGAAGAAAACATCCCCACATGATCTCAGGTGAAGGCAACATTCTACTCTCATCCCTGCAGAGTGAGCCAAGTTACTATCCTAGAGTGAATCATACAATGCTTTGTGTTGGAAGGGACCTTCAAAGGTCATCTAGTCCAACTTCCCTGGGGGTTCCAACATCTTCAACTAGATCAGAGTTGGCTGCTCAGAGCCCCATCCAACCTGATCTTGATTATTTCCAGGGATGAGACTACTCTCTCCAGGCAACCTGTTGCAGTGTTTCACCACCCTCACTGTAAAAAAAAAAAATAATTCTTTGTATCTAGTCTAACTCTACCCTCTTTTAACTTAAAACCATTATTCCTTGTCCTGTAGCAACAGGCCCTGATAAAAAAAGATTGTCCTCATCTTTCTTATAGGCCCCATTTAAATACTAAAAGGCCACAATAAGGTCTCTCTGGAACCTTCTCTATAGGCTGAACCCCAACTCTATCAGCCTTTCTTCACAGGAGACGCATTCCAGGTGTTTCTGTGACCCTCCTCTGGACCTGCTCAAACAGGTCCATGTCTTTCTTGTGCTGAGGATTCGAGCTGGACACAGTACTCCAGATGAGGTCTCACCAGAGTGGAGTAGAGGGGCAGAATCACCTCCCTTGACCTCCTGGACACACTTCTTTTGATATGACCTAGGGTATGGTTGGCCTTCTGGGCTGCAAATGTACATTGCCAGCTCATGTCCAGCTTTTCACCCACCAGCACCCTCAAGTCTTTCTCCACAGGGCTGCTCGCAATCCCTTCATCCTCCAGCCTGTACCAGGGATTGTTCTGACTCAGGTGCACCATCTTGCACTTGGCCTTGTTGAACCTCATGAGGAACCCACTTCTCAAGGTCCCTCTGAATGGCATCATGTCCCTCAGGTGTGTCAAATGCACCACTCTGCTTGCTGTCATTTGCAAAACTGTTTAGGGTGCACTTGATCCCACTATGTAATTGATGAAGATATTAAATGTCACTGGTCCCAGTACAGACCCCTGTCCCAAGTAGTTTTTGTAGCAGATAACCCAAGTATGGAGGATTGTGTCACTGGAGAAGCCTGTAAAGGTTTTGTTGACCAGACGCTTCAGGGCTGTTCTACACCCACACCAGTAACTACAGGTTAGCTTTTGAAACCTTCCCTGTTCCTCTTCTGTGCCTAGCCAGTCTGGGAAGCTGTTGCACTGAGGCTCAGGCTTTGAGGGTTCCTGGGAAGGGCAGTGCAGGCACTAGACCATTTGATGTAAGCAGATGACTCTAAGCCATATGTGGCATGCCACAAGTCTGGCCATTTCAATGCTTGAGACCTTGTCTCGGTCCCTCCTGCACCTTTCATCTGTTTGGACTAAGATATTCCTATTGCTCAGTAGCTGGAAGGAGGAGAGCTGTCAGAGCCCAGGGTACCTCTTCTCTGCAGGAACCCTCCAGGATTTCCAGTACACCCATGTGGGAGCCAGGCCACTGTGACCTTACCTAGACTGGTTGGGGAAAGGATGCAGGCAAATGTCCAAAGCAGTCACTGAGTTTCATGCAACAGCCTGTAGCAGAAATGCATTTTGACAGGTACAGCTAGGACTGCTTTTGTTATCAGCCAAGCTGTCCCAAAGATGTGTGGTGGGAAGAATGGCATGTCCTAGCTTGCAGAGAACAGCAAGTTGCACTGCAGCAATGGTTACTGTCACAGCTCCTACAACCCACCTGTTAAAAGCCAGGCCTATGGTTGCTGGTCTAACCACAGCGATGGATGGGAAACGATAGTACATGGGAGCTGGGGACAGACTGTCCTGCCAGGACAGCTCTGGAGCAGGAAGTGTGGACCCTACCTCCACCTTCCAAAACCTGCCTTCCCCATGCACTAGCTACTTCACCACATGCAACAAAGCAACAGATTTCCCCTGCTGTGCTTTCACACATGGTCCCATCACTGGTGGCACAGGAGAGGTGCTCATCAACAAGCAAGCAACCAGGGCAAAGCAGGTCTCTGGCCTTCTGGCCAGAGCAGCACTAAGCCAAGGAGAAAAGCTGGTGTAGATTTTTTTACTGGCTTCAAGTACTGCTGCTCTGCAAGCAACTATTCCATAGGCCAAAATGCTTATGTTGACAACTGAAGATAGCTACATTATCTTTGACTGCAAGAAAGGCTGTCCTCCTGCAAACAATGTGCACTGAACCCACACAGCTGTTAAGATGGAATACAGTAGGACTCTTAGTGACTACCGCAAACAGTATCACACATCAAAAGCAACCCTGAGCCAAGGCATCCATGTACCAGCCTGGCATCTACTCTGCTTTGCTCTCCTTGGAAATGCTTAATATCACAGGGCAATGCTCAAATCATCATAAAAAGTGTTTACTGCTACTGGGGGGGAACACATAGTCCTCTGTTCTATGCAAAGTTTCGAATGAATCCACACTGATCTGATCAGCAACTGCAAAATCCACCCTTGGCATTTTGTTTCTCCAACAGCACCTAGCATTATATGATTGCAGGAAGCTCTAAGAAGTGCCCAAGGAGCAGATGAGAGACAGACTGTTCCCCCAAGGATGCCCTCCAAATCCCCCATTTTTGAAGACTGCCTTAAATCTTGAAGCAGGAGCCTTTAAGATCCTTTCTGGAGTTACTTGCATTAACCATTTTGACACTACTGTTTTTCACTGGTATTCTTTATCAGATATTATTGAGTATCCAGGGATTTGAATGCAAGTTTTCTGGAAATACACATACTGTACAATTTCATGAATGACATTTTCTCCTCATTAGTTTTAAAAACATCTGACTTGCTCTCCATGTGTCTAACCAGGCCAGTGGAATCTGTACTCTACACTATTCCCATTTCTCTCTGATCTCCTTACCTGCCCACACTCCAAATTGACTGAGGCTCACAACCAGTCTCATCTTCTGTAAGACCTCTCCTGAGCTGTGGGGCATGGAGCACCTCAAGGACAGAAGAGGACATCACATTCTCCAGCCTCCTCCCAGATTTATGAAGGCCCACATGCTGTTTTGATTCAAGGACTCCACCACATTTCTCACAAGCTAGTTCACTGGCTCACTATCTGTGTTCCTACTTGCCTTTTGTCAATGAATGACTCCTTAACATGTACCTAGCTAAAGCCTTTTCCTGCCCAGAGGCCTCTTGCCCACCTCTGAGTGGTCCCAAGGAATGACTGTCTCCTGGCTTCCACTCTGACATTCATGTTCCCTTTGAGGAGCAGCTCCAAGCCCTTGTCTGCTAATATCAAAAGTGCCCCCCCGTAGTAGTAAACTTCCTTTTCCTGATGGAGAATTTGGCATATGTAATCAAAGATAAAAGCTCACTCATGCTCATCTGTCCTAATTGTCACCATCTGCTTGGGCATTGGGTGGCTGAAAGAAGAGTATAGCAGCAAATCCATCTCTCTATTCCTAGAGCTAAGTGGTAGAATTGCTGATACTCAAAACATCTTCAAATGTAGCTATATAAAATGAATGGAGTAATCATCTGCACTAGAGTCTAAAAGGGAAAGGAATGAAGGGGCTAGGATGACTCTACACTAGTCCTGAAAACTCTCCAGGGTCAGGTTTATGGGGAACCATGGGGTTTCCAAGCCCTACAGTGCTGGCAAGCTGTACCAAGGGGCTCTACACACTGCAGAGCACACTGGAACCGTTGCAGGCTGTCACACTGCAACCCTCTCACCTCTGGCCAAATAAGGGCATTTCACCAAGCGGTTGCCTTAACAGGAGAGGAGGACAGAGAAAAAGAGCCAGAGGCAAGGAAAGAAAACCCCAACAGTCCTCACCAGGGAAACAGAACAAACCGCATGAGACACAGCAGAGGATTACAGGTTTTTATTTGTCAAACATTCCCCCCTAGTCTAGCACATTCTACAGTCTTGCTAGCACAGATGGTAACAAAGAGCCTGTAATGGTTCAGAAGTTACATTGCTACAGAGAGCAAACAAAAGCAGAGATTTATTATGTAAAAAAAAAAAAATTATTGTGAGAAACAGATGAAAGAGTGCAGAGGGAATGGAGTGGAAACTATATCAGCTTGTGGTGCCTGCCCTGGGTGCAGCAAACATCTATGGTAGCAATGCAGAAACCCCTTCTGGGATTGCACCAGGTGAAGACTTTCGCTGTGCTTGGAAGCATTTCACAGAATCAACCCCATTGCCTTATGAAGCTCCTTTCGGAAGTGACCTATCTTCTATGTAGACAAATCTCTCAAGACACCTCAGGGGGCATCATGGGGTAGCACCACAATGAGCACCACAGCACCAGCTGCAAACCTCCCATTCTACCACACCATAACACTACCTTAGCCAGAGAACCATAAATGCAACACCATCAGTTCTTTCACCTTCAGCTTCTGCTGCCTCTTCTCCCTGCTTCACACTATGATATTAGATGCGTTTTGTATCCTTAAGAGATTGCTTTCCATTTACTACAGACATTGGGGTGCATAGAGAAACACGGGCTACTGAAGAGAGGGGATCCCTTTCTTGAAGGGCAAGCAACTGTAGTAATGGGTTACTACATGCTACTGAGCCTTCACATGGACAGATCTTTCAGGCTTCAGGAGACGCCTCTTGCTTACTTTTTCCCACGTTAATTAGAACATGTTTTTAATTAAACATGCAACTGAGACAAATCCTAAACTATCCTTGTTCATGATCATGTCCTGAAGTTGACTGATTTGTTGTGGGGTTTTTGATAAAGGGTCTAAACTTGCACTTTTTTTTGGCGACAGTCCAGGACACCACCCCTGGAGGCACTCCTACCCATGGCACCAGACACAGGTTTCTCATTCCTGGAGCAAGGCTAGCCCTGAAGCATTTGAGTGTGGCTATAAATAAGCAACTAAGTAAGAAAATTAACAAATTATGATCTACATAAAAGCTTTCTAGGCATTTCCTTTGGAAAAGCTGATTAGTGCTTCTGGTATAAGCCTCATTTATGAATACACTTGGGTTCTGGAATGCTCCAACTGCTTTCGATCCTCTGACCAGGATGATTTGACCACTGTTTTTAAAGCAGCACAGGGTAAGGGATGACATGTTTTTCAACACAGCAACAAGGAAAATTAAGGACTTTGATGAAGCTTTCAATATTCCAAACTCTCACAGGAAGTTGAGAGTATTGTAGAATATGCTTAAATTATAAAGAAGGCTCAAGCAATTTGCTAAACCTAGGTGTACATAAAAGCAACAAATCTGCTTCATACTAGGCTCCATGTGCCTAGTGACCCAAATCCTTCATGGCCCAGAGCTGCATGGTGGCTTCACACTGTGAAAGATGGCAGTTGATTCTCTAGATATTAGTAAATTTGTTACCTGAGCTCAGTGTGGACAAGGAAAACGCACACAGTGCAATGTAAGGTTTCATGCCAAGATTCCCCTCCCACTCCCCATGCCCCTTCCCACCCAACTCACAGCTGCTCTTGAAATCCCAGCCCAATCCTTCATTAGAGCAAAAACTAGCCCACAAGCATGGGGCCTGTGGTGCTAATGCTGAACAAAGATGCACCAAGACATTACTGTGAACCCAGCAGCAGTCAGTAGCAAATGCTCTGGGCATACAAAAAATGGACAAGTAGTGAGCAACCCCCTGCCAGGTACAGCCTTTCAGAAAACAGCAGTTTAGGAACTTTAAAGTCTCTGGTGTCCTGTGAGGAAATACTCCAGGATAGAAAAGCTCAAAGTTTATGAAGAGTTATTTGAGAAAGGGCTGGAGAACTCCTTAATTCTCTGAATCTCTTCCCTCTGTGCCCATGATCCAGGCTATCCTGCTACATGTACAAACAAGAAGCTAACTTGCCTGCCTGTGCCTGCAAAATTACATTCATGGTTTCTTGAGCACTCTCAGTGCACTGTTAAGTTTTTCAAACACCATCCTCAGCACGAGAACACTCTCAGGCTTCTTTAACCACTGCCAGCTCCGGTTGTGTTGAGGAGACAGAGCACCTGCATGAAGTGCCACAAGACAAACATCAATCTCAGTACACTGCTACAGCAGGACTTGTCAGAGGTATTCCTGTCTACAGTACTGTCTCCTGGACAGATGATTCCCCATGAGTCTGGCCTGTGAATATTAAGAAAAAAAAAAAAAGGTGCTTGTGCTCTATTCCTAAAAAAAAGACAGGGTCTCTTATGAAATCCCACTGGAGGGCACCAACCATGATGAGCCTTGGTGTACCTGGGCTGCAGCTCCTTCAGCTGGAACAGGTTGAGGATGTCAGATCTCCCTGGAGTGTTATCCAAGTGCTCAGGGCCAGGCTCTCTGCAGCTAGAGATGAGGCCAGGTCTCTAGTGCTGTCACCTAAGGGACACCTTGGAACAGCCCAAAGACAGCACTTCTTCCCCCACAGACAAATCCAGCCAGAAACAGTTCACCATGGATTTGCAGGTCTGAAGCACTGGTTACTAATATTGTCTTTCCTATTACTTTAGGCTCTATTTTCATAAAAACATGAGCTAGAGGTTCACATATAACATGACCACACATACCAGTACTGTGTGTAGTCCTTTGACACGTGTCTGTGAAGCACAGGCTTCCCCTCAGAGCCCAAGCTGACAAATGGCATGTGTGCCAAATAACACAAATCCCATTAGATATATTAGCTGCAGCCCAGAATGGCTTAATCTTATGTGCAGTACATGCCACCAGGTGTTTGTAGAAAGGGTATCTATTGATTTGTGTAATGAACTAACTGCAGTGAGAATGTGAATCCATGACTGAAGTCTGCAAGACCTGGGATCCCAGCTTAGTATCTGCCTTGTTTGTTATGACAAGGTACGGTCAGACATGCAGACTGTGTGTAAATTTGAAACATCACCATGAGGTCTGCCAGGAAGGCAGCCTTCAAAGCAAAGGTCATCAAACTATTCAAAGGCTCTGATGGCAGAGCATGCTAATGTATAAGACTGTTGAAGACTCCTTGTTGCAGGTAATGAGGAAAACCACTTCTGTTCCAATCTCCACTCAAATGAAAACAAGTGAAACCCTTGAAAACAGAGCAGATAAAGTGGTAAAACCACATGACCCACTGCACCGCATGATACAAACCTTCTGAACAGCAGTCACTGCCACCTTCAGAAAGGATTGAAGAGGCTTTCTGCCAGGCCAAGCCTACCAGAATACCATGAAAGCACAATGTCTCCCACAGATCCTGCCACTGAAGACAGCAAAAAGGTAACAGGAACATGCTACCTAATGCTCTGAACTAACCTCTTGACTCCTAGCTTCTGTCCTGTAAGAACAAAGACACAGGTCAGGATCCCAGGCACATCCCCAATGGTGTGCCTACAAGTTTCCAACAGTATCTGAAACATCAGTAAGAAAACAAAAGCCTTTGGAAACCAAAAAGTGAGCTACCAAATACAACTGGTTGTGCCCTCCATAAGGGCTACCCAGAGTGTCTGCAGATCTATCATGATTCAGTCCACATCACCTTTTTAGCAGACTACAGAATTTGTCCTATGTATCAGCTGCAGTTCAGCTACTTAAAGGATTAGCTGAGAGTGAGTGTGCTATTGATAACTAGCATTCCCTAAAATCATGCTCTTGGCTTGGCAGGAGCTCCCACTTGAGGAAAGAGACTGCATAGCTGTGGCTGAATGTCATGCCACACAGGCACCTTCTGCCTGCTCGAAGAAGAGCAGCCATTCCCCAGTTACTCTGTGGTGTCCTTCCCCTTTTCCCAATGACATTTTCAGCTTCTTGGCCCAAAATGCCTTAGGCCTGTCCCCTCCCATACTGTAGTGTTATCTGGTATCAAGGGGACAGATGCAGCAAACGTGGTGGCGTTTTTTTAATCCAATAATCTCATTTTCAATTAAAATATATAATATATATATAAAAAGGTTTAGAAAAGCTTCTACATAATTTGCAGCTCCTTTTACATATAGATTACAGTAATGTACAACTCTTTCCCAAAGTGGTTTGAAACCACAGGGACCTTCAAATTCTTGCCTCTCAATCATATACATTATCAAACATCAAATTCGTTTGTTCCTAATACAGCTCTGAAAAAGAAGTTTGTCACTGGTACCTTCTCAGAGGGAGAGATGCTTAATATGCCTAATGGGGACACACTTAACATTGGCTTCATATTCACTGTAGAAAGTTCCCAAATTAGTAAAAAAAATATTTCATCTATAGAAAAAGCCCTTCTGAAAAGCAACGAGGGCTCTGTTAAGGCCACACTCAGGCTTTCTGTTTCTCTGCTGTAGTGACTGATCAGAAACAAACCCAAAATTATGTTTTTATGTCTCAGAAACAGCTATTAGCACCTGTGCTTATTTTACAGCAGCCTGGTACACAGGAAAGTGCTGAGAACAGCATAGGGACTTCTGAAAACATGCTTCTGATTCAATGGGGTTCAGCTGGCACAGTGAGAAACACAACATCCTCCTGCTTCATTCAGGTGGGCAAGATGAAGCCTTCTACACCACAATTACCACCCTTCCATGCAGAATGACAATGGGTGCTCTGGAGACGGGCACAGTGAAACCAACCCCTGAAATAGTGCACCCTTTTCCCACAGGGCTTCCACCAAGAAGATCCTTCCAATTCCTCTGCTAATCTGTGGGATACCAAGTACATGTCTGGTGGCTTAAAGAAAATGTCCAAATACTTTGTCCCGGAGGGCAAGCCAAGTGAGAGCAGAGCCAGCGCTCTGCCAGTCTGAGGCACTGGGAGACTTTCTGCCATAATGGAGAGAAGATAGCCACTGAGCTATCCACTCAGATAGCCACTGCAAACCAAACTCTTCACATGGGAAAATGATATTTCCTGGCAGTCTTCTGGACGAGGTTTTTACCAGGGCTCCTCTTTGGACATGTACAGTCTAGGCTTTTTACTGACGGTCCAATTCAGGGTCACATTTGTAGGAAGAGCCATGGCACATAACAGAATTATTATTTTTAAACTCTTCCTGTTGCAGCCAGATGCAGATTTCCCCTTCTTCCCAGGTGGGTAGGCCCCTTCTGCCCAAAATGCGGTGTGCAGGGAAACCAAATCCAAGATGCTCCATTCTTTCTCTGCCAGGGGTGGGAAGTGAAGTCAGAACCCAATGTTCAAATCCTTAAGGACACTAGGAAGAAGAAAAACAGAGTGAATGGTTAGAGCTCAGCTTCAGTGGGAGTCCTGGATGCATAGATAAGGAGCTAATTACTATCAATCAGACCCTGTTGCTCAAAGGATGCCAACTTCCAGGAAGGAACAAACACAGATCAGGAGATCTTGATCCATGGAGTGTCAAGTTGAAGCTTGGAGCTCAGCAGTTGCATCCTCAGAGTACAGTTGAGACAGAAACACAAAACAAAAGCACCCAAGTCAAAAGTAAGCACTCCTCCTGTATGCTGATGGCACCAGCAAAGCTCTTCAAGGTAAGGAAGTTTAAAGAAGGACTTGGCTAATACCAGATGCATTGCAGAAAAGCAGCAAGGAAGAAGAAAATTATACTTCACAAGCAACAAGTCTCAATTGGTAGGGAAAAGACTAAAGGGATTTTTAGGGATCACACACTATAACTGCTTATGGTCACTCACAAAGAAATTCTGTATCTACCTACAAATAATTAAACATTGCTAGATACCTCATTTCCCCACAAGTCTAAAGGTCCCTTCTCAGGTCTTCTGCCACACTTTATTCAAACAAGCCTTGTAATAGGCCTAAGGAGACTTAAGACACTGACACAGAACTATGGTGCAAGTGTTATGATCCACCTGAAAAAGGCAGAATAGCAAGACGAATGTAGGGCATCTTATGAGCTGCATTCATTAATAGTGAACATGAAATAAGCTTGCTGAAAGGTAAAGAAGCTACAAGAGGGAATCAGCCCTAAATAAGGCAGTAACTTAAAACAGAAGCCAGAGCAACAGGCTATGTTGGGAAACTCCAAGTTGATGAGGGTTTTGTTTATTTATTAATGTTTTGGTAGACTAAAATACAGTGTTTGGACCAAAAGGAGTTAGGGCACAGCAAGAATATCATGAGTCCAGACCAAGCTGGGCAAGGGATAAAGAGTTCTCCAGGCTATGAAGCTGTATGAACAACTAAAGATCATTAACTAATGTCCACCAAAAGAGTGGATGGACTTTATACTTGTCAATGAGGTGAAAAACTATAGCACTGTACAAAAGCAGCAATTCTATTCCTCCTACTGGCTTACAGAAATACATACCATAAGGAGAAGAGTAAGCTCAAAGTCCCTGAGCTGCTCAGAGACAGACAGGTGGCCACCCACACTTCCCATGATCAGAATGGGGACACTTGCATTAAGTGCTGTAGGTAAGCATGGTTGCCTGAGATTGAACACCTGCATGTCACAGCCTAATTCCAGCTGTGGCTAACTCTTCTCCATGACCTTACTCACTAAGGCTCCTGTAAGTCACACTCTATGGCTTGCACACACAGTGCCTTAAGCAATGAATTGCAGGTTTACAACTGAGCCACAGCTACCAGACAATAGCAGCAGAAATTGTAGAATTTTTATTTTTTCCTATCTAAGGAAAGTATTCACACGCTGACTTTCTTCCTCTGTGGCTAATAGCTAGGTTTGTGAGTGTTGCATTGCTGCTGGGCAGAGGCAAAGTTTCAATGTTTGATCTCTTATCTCCAAGTGAAGAGACACAGGGTTCCAAGACTCCTGGTGAGGTTGTGGTCAAGCTCTTTAGCATTCAACTTGCAAGAAGGGAATGAATTTGTGTCAGCTTAGAGCACGATGGGTAACATCAACTAGCTTGTGTCTTCCCAAGTGTTGCAGAGAGACTAAGTACTTACTTGTAAAGATCTTCTCTTGCTTACAAAGTGAAGTATTTCCCCACCTGTTCAAATCACAGTGAGAGATCACTGGCATTTATTGAACAGATTTTGCTTGGCCTGACACCTGTAACTGACCCAGAAAGCTACAAGTTAAGCCCTCATTAACTATTCAGAAGGACAGCTTTAGGTTAGTGATCACTTAGCTTTTGACAATTTGAGTTTAACATGGAAAAAGCCACATTCATAGAAGGGTATGAAAGGAAAAAAGCCTGGCACACCAGAACAACATATAGTGGCAGACATGCTTTCCCTGAACAGTGATTGCCAGGGACCTAACAACTCACTGCAGTATCAGATTCAGAGAAGACACAATCCTGACCACCTAAGAGACTCTGATGTCCACAGCTCACTTGGTTTTGGAACTTGTAAATTTGAGAAAATACTCTGCCTTCTTTCCCCAGGGTCCTTCCTGGCCTCCAAGAACAGTCCTATTTCTCTCCACAGGTGTCCTGTTCTTTCTTCAAAACCTGACCCACTTCTTTCTTCACAGCATTTTACACAATACTTACTTGTCTTTGGAGAAAAAGTTCCCCTTTATCCCACTCCATGGATTCCAGGATATAGGCAAAACTGAAAAGCTTTGCAAAAGTCAGAAAAAGCAAACAATCTCAGGACAGAATGAAAGGCTTGAAACAAAGTATGCTGAACAGGGCATCACATCTCCATTACTGCTGTTAGGAATTGTTCAGAGAGGTGTGCAGGAGCTATGATTTCAGTTGACACACTTGTTACAGAACTCTTGTTACAGGATGTGTCCAGCATATTTCCTGGAAAATATCACTTCAACTTTATGCATGGAACAAAGCAAATCTATTTTTTTTTTTAATGTGGCATGAAAAAAATAAACAAAAGCTCAGAACAATGCCCAGTGGAAACACTGCTCAAAAGGCAACAGGCTCTGTCACTAACTTGCAAATAGTCCTAATATGGATGAAGGATGCCAATGTTTTGTCAACCAAATCTGTCTTTGAAATCAAAACCGAGTTTCCATATTCAGCCTGAAGTTAGGATGTTCAGTTTAAGACAGCCACTCAGCAATTCAGCAAGAGCACAGTTAAAACATGCACAATATTATAAAAGCCTCACGACAAATCAGAAAAGCTTGAGTGATCCTCCCTCTCTCTACAGTAGAGAGATCTGGTTAAATACAAGCAGAAGAACATAACTATTAAATGGAATCCTAAACAGTGTGGTGGCACTTAGATTAAGAGAGAGTTAAACTGTGTTTAAGAAGTCAATGCATAGTGGTGTATCAATATGTTCACAGTGTTTAAGTACCACCTGCTCAAAGGACAGCATTTCACTTCATCTAGGCTCAACACTTGTCTGGAATGGCTCTACTGGAGCAGAGCAGAAAACAGCATGAACAGCAGTAGAAATCACCAGAAAGTTTATGCTGAAACATGTCTCCAGGAGGTCACCTAGTCCAAACTACCTCCAAGTTATCCAGGTGCCTAGGAAAGAGTATAAAAGTCAAGTACATAATAATTTCATTCAGTCTCCATCATTTTAAAGCTCGAGGGCTTCCCACAACTGAAGCAGCATCTACAATTTGCTCTTACTTCTGTGTGCTTAGCTGGATAGCATTAAAGGTTGAATTTACAACACTAACAAATACCGTATCTGCCTCCTAAACCAGAAATATTCTGGGCAAGGCTTTAATTTTTCAACTAACATCCAACCTATGCTCCAGTCCGTAACTATCCATTTTCTGCTACCTAACTGAGCTCCAAGTACAAAGTATGCCTTCAGCTCCACTTCTCTAATTCTTCAGCTGCCTCAGTGGTTAAAGGGCTTCAAATCAGGGTGTCACACCCTCAGACAGCAAGACATTTTTAACTCTTGTTCTATATAGACTGACAAACTGATCTAGACATTTTTGTACGAATATGAAAGATCTGGGAAGAGGCAGCTTTGCTGTATATGGGATAGCACTAATACAGCCTTCCTCCTTCCATCTCCATCCACATTGCATACTCCCATTTCCCATTCCAATAATGGGTACATGAGCAACTCAAGTTGTTAATGCTGATAAACCAGCTTACCAGACTTTACAGACATTATCCCAGATAAGGGACAGGCAGATGGTCTGATACCTGGTAGTGACTGTGTGCTGCTACACACAGGGCAAAGCAGGCAGTCATGACAATAGACAGAAATTGCAACTACACACACTAGAGAATTTTAGAAGGATAATAACCTGGACAGCAACACAGTATGCGCCTGGCTCAGTTCAACTGCTCTGTATATATAGGATCATGTCTTTGTCTATGGAATCAGAATATGTTCTCATGTCAACTTCAGAGCTATAGGTATTGCATGGCAAAGACCAATGTCCTTTAACATAGTCATCTTTGGTAATGAGAGGCAACAGTAGGTTGCTACTCTACTCCATAAAAGAGTCTACTATGTGCTAAGTTAAACGTACCTACCTTTACACAGCTTTTTCTTCTTCTACAAGGGAACATGGCTCTCCCAGAAGCTTTTTACTGAGACTGCCTGCACTTCCAGGGTTATCTTTAATTGCTGCAGAGTTTGGCACAGGGACAATCCTAGACAGGGCTGTTTGCACTACAGAGCTGTAGCATTTTACATTACTACACCTACCTTTTTGTGCTGCTGAAGTTAACTTGGCACCCAGGTATGGTTGGAGGCCTGTGAGGTGCTGGGATAGCTGGGAGAAGACAGAATGGGTTCAAAATTAAAGTCCAGTCCTTCTCCATCCATGAGTTCACTGTTGATTATGTAATCCATATCACATTCAAGGTTCTCCATGTACATGTCAATGTCCAGGTCAATGGGCAGTCTATCCTGGTTCAATCCCAAGGGAGCAGGGCTAGCAGAAGAAAGAAGCAGTGGACTGCCCAGTTGGACCAACTGGGCAGTTGTTGCAGAAACTGGAGCCTTCGAACTGGTGATGCTGGTAGTGTTTTGAGGAGATGTTACTACAGGAAGCGTTGATGGCAAAACACTGGCACCAACTGGTTCTGCCTGCTGCTCTGTAGGCTTTCCTTGTGGACTGCCTGAGCTCATCTTCCTCTGTGTGGCTTGTCCACCTAGAAGCAGAAGGGTTCGGCTGCTCATCCTGTTACCAGTCTGTGGGAGAACTGGATCCACCTGAGTCATCATTACATCCCTTGGAGGTGGAGAACTGGGTGTCAGAAGAGCTTCCAAGGTCTGCGGGGCAGAAAAATGACTGACTGAACTTTGCAGTGAGATATCAACAGGGTTAAACAGCGAATTGCCAAAAGTAGGGGTCTGACCAGCTGCATTTGGGCTCTGCAAGGAAAAGGTGGAATCTCTCTGGATCTGACCACTTGAAGCAGATTGCTGGGTAGATAACACAGATGAGCTGGAAGACATCAAATTTAACCCATCAATGAGCTCAAGCTCTTCAGTCACAGTTGGTGGAACATTGCTGGACGCGCTGGAGTACACTAGAGAAGGAAGCAGGTCTTCATTGTGAAGGTCATCCTGCTCCGTCAGTATAGGAGAAAGTCTGGCACTAATGGTGCTTGCATTGGAACTGGTTCGAGGCCGGAAGGTGTTCCATACTTCAGAGTCCTCATTGCTTCTTGAGGATGGGCTCCCAGGCCACTTAGGGAATTGAGAGCCAGGACTGTCAGCAGTGGATTCTGGAGCAGACTGGAGAGGAGGCTTCTTCTTAGATGCTTTACCTCTGACTTTTGCAAGTTTGCTGCTGTTGTCCATGGAGGCAGCTCTTCTTCTTGGTGCTTTTCCACTTTTACCACCCTCAGGATTGAGCATCCACCAAGAGCTCTTCCCTGTGGCTTCATTATGGACTTTAATAAACTTGCTGTGCAGGGACAGGTTATGTCTAATAGAGTTCTGAAAAAAAAAGTACAAAAGAACCTGAGAGTTGACACACCTCCCACCTAGAAACCTCACAAACACAAGTGCATTCAGACAGTATCCAGATAAGAAAGCAGTAACAAAGACATACCCATAAAAACCTGATAGTGCTGCTTTAACATACTACCCAGCACTAGCAAGCAGTGCCATGTCACTTCAGTACTAAGCATGAATGTACCATGCCAGCTAGCAGCTTCCAACCAGCAAAATACCAACATAAAAGAACTTTTCAAGACCATACAGAATCTGTAAAAACTAAGCATGCCACAGAGCATGTTAACAAATTCCCAAATACAGCTTGCAACTTCAAAATAACCCTAACTGAATCTGAGCTAATGCTACTACCAACCTTCCGCAAACACCTTGAGCCAGCATAAGCCTGTCTGAAATTTCTAATTTTTATATGGCTAGCTTTCAGATGGATCTGAGCATGGCATACCAGTGAATCAAATAAAAAGGGGTGAAGATAAATGGCAAAATACTTCTAATCCTGTAAACCCATTACCATCTTCATTCCCAAACCTGAGAAACAAGAGAGAAACTCTGAAACAAGAGGAGTCCTGTTAATCCTGGAGCCTGCCACTCTGCAAGGAAGCAGTACACCTTCCTATGTATGCATTTCTCATGGGGGAAGATGTTCAGCAGATAGTAAATGCCAGTTTAGCCTCTCCCGTCTTTCCGTTTGGCAAGACACACATTCCTTGTCTCTCCCAACTACCTTCTTCTGGTTTAGCTTTGCTGGAAACTGTAAGCTAATATCTGTACACCATCACCAAACTGAATTTTCATCCTGCAACTGATAAAACTACCTGGTATTTTAGAATCAGCAAGTAATAATCTACTTGTTTGAGCAGATCCTCCATAAACTCTCCTTGAGGACTATGCACGCATTTGTTTGATATTTGCATTGAGTTTGTTCAGATGGTCAAATTGCACATCATTAAAAAGTGTTATGCTGGTAGCATAACAGCAACCCAAGAGCAAGATCTTCTTCAAATACATTAAAAAGTATATAGCAGCCTTCAGCTTTCATGCATACTCTCAACTCTGAAAAAAGTTAACTGTTCTACTATCACCCTTTCCCACTACCTCTAAACACAGTTCTTTCCTGCCTGCTACTTTCCCTCTCCCCACCCTTTTCCTTTTGGCTAATTTTGGCCACCTCATCAAAAGCACTTCAAAAAAAAAAAAAGCAGATAAACAATACAGGCAATCTGTAAAGTTTTCATGAGAAGGGAAGGAGATGAGAGAATCTTTCTGCATTAGCTTTTATTTTAACTTTTGGCTGTTGACGACTTGGAGAAGATTGGCAGCTGCTTGTCATGAGTATCAAAGGATATACACATGCTTACTCAAAGAGCACCCCAAGGGTTACTGCAGAGCCAGGGCTTGATGGAATATGTGTCAGTGAATGTTCTTACATAGTAGTATTATTTGAGTTGTTCACAGTAATAGCTACACAACATTTCTGCCTAGCATCTTCTCTAAATAAAGCTTTCTTTTCCTTCAGGTCTCAGAGGAATTCAGACTGGTAGCCTGTCTCCTGGAAAGCCACTGTATAGATTTCCATAGAATCCCCCACCTTTCCCCAGGTAAAGGAATGCACACTGCTGCAGGACTAAGAGCCATGCAGTTGTCACCAATTCTTCATTTATGCTCCTAAAAGTAATTTGTGAACTCACAACGATGTCCTGTTCTGTCAGAAATGACCCAGCAACTTGCACACACAATATACATTTGGAGTCTCATAACCACTCATCTTTTAGCTCTGTTTACGAAAACAGAGCTTTAAATCAATATGTTCAGGACTTCAAAATTTCACAGCTAGATAAATATTGTTTTCTTCTCATGTATGGCTATAGCCAGATTTTAATTCCTGTATCAGCAAAAGCACACTGCACTGGTGCAAGCATTTCAGTAACAATGAAACCTCAAGAAAATTAGCAGCACTTTGGTTACTGTGACAATTTTAGTAATTATTTTTCTATTTTTTTGGCTGAAAAGCAGCTTATAATAAGACTAGGATTCACACGATCACAGATACGAGAAGCCTAGTACCTTTTATTAAAGTCTCAAAGTGCTTGTACTACTAAACTGACATAACAGCTAATAGCTGTAGAAACAGGTAATTGTTCTTCCACTCCTTCCTTCCTCATCTTCAAACTCTCCTTCTCCCATAACACAAGCATCTGCAACCCTATGAGCTAAACCAACTGAAAAATCAGTCCTATCCTTCCTTGAAAATTACATTTCCCACCTCTTATCTCTGCCTGTTTTTTGAACTACCACACTGTGGGGGTCAAACACAGAAAACTACAGAAGAGAACAGAATGCATGCCTGGAGGAAGGGAAAAAAACACAAACACTTCTTGCGTAAGTGTTAACTGCTGCCAAAACTGCAATGCCTAAATTATCACTTTTGCATCTCTCCTGCACTCTGTGAGGCAGCTCCCCACTGCAGCTGCAGCACACAGAGCTGTAACACACCTGCATGACTGAGCTCACCTACTGACTGGAGATTCAAGCCCAGAGAGACTCAAAATACAACTGAACTGATGCACTTACTATCCTGGGTGCTGCCAAGACAGAACAAGAGATTCATATTTGTGTTGCACGCTCTCCAGCAAGAACGCATCTGCTAGAATGATTTAATACACCTAGCATGCAGAGGACAACCTCAAATCTCATTGAGAAAGGACAAATCATTTATGCTGAAATAATCACAGAACTCCGTGACAAACCTAATAGGAGAGGAAATGACAGAAGTTCAGTCACCCAGGCTCTCAAAGTTAAGGAGTGATTTCAGTTTCAGTTACTCCTTTCTCAAAGTTAAGGAACTCAAACTAGAAACATGCAGATGACACTAACTTTTCAGATGTTTAATCTCAGCAATGCAGAAGGATCCCAGCTGGTCTGAGCACCTGCAAGTCCACACAACGTCTTGGCTCTGGAATACCTTTTGACCATATAAAAGTATGACCTGAAGGAAGCAGCACAAGCAGGAATCCTTCAAATCCTTAGGGACCTCTTCAACCATTAATTAGGGGTGGTTAGTGCTGTTCATTCACCTATCTTAGAGGTTCCTGTGGCTGTATGTTAAGTATTTAGGTGGAAAAAAAGCCAGTGTGTGTCCCTTCTCCATCACAGATCAAAGATGATTCTGTAAACCACATTCAGACAAAACCATTCTGAAATGAAGACAGATGTTACACAAAAATAAGTTTGGTTAGAGATATTTATTGTACACTGAAGGGTGGACCATTCACTGGTTCCAACCACTGTGTGTACAAGTTAGGATATATGGACCAGACAGAGAAGTGTGGCTAGCAGCATACACAAACCATTTCCTAAATCTCAGTTACCACAACATTAAATCATCATCTTTGATAAAATCTCCTAGTGCTATTTAAAGGACAGGAACAGCCTTCATCATTGTACCAGGCCTACCCCAGCACCAGTGCTGTTACGTACTCTTCCAGCACTGAACAGTGCTTCTGTCTCAGTATGGGGAATTAGCCATGGGAGCTGGTAGCACAACCAAGGAATAACCCCACCTGGTCAGCCTTCTGGACACCAAGACAGTATGGAAAAATGCATAAATGGGTCATACAGAAGACAGTGACAGCCCTTCTAGTGACTGTTCTAGGGGACTAAAAGGCTTTGTTGGTAAGGCTGAAGTTATCTACCATAAAACAGAAGTTTTACTTGGAGTAAGAAAGACCATTCAGGATGGTCTGTTCAGACTTTAAGGTTCTTCACAGTAAAAGAAGCTTAAACTCACCATCCTGTGATGTACTTTCTTCTAAGCATTGTTATGACAGGAGCAGGAGGTGGCTCTTGTGCCCTGCCCAGATGCAACAGTGATGTATGATCTGTGCTAGCAGGGCACTCAGGGCCAAGCACAAGCTATGCCTAAAAAGACACCAGAAACAGTAGCTATCCTTGAAAATTTTATGCTTGCCTACATCATTTCCGTGGATTTTCAATCACTGCTCCCTAGCACCAAGGCCATTCTCCCAGATGACAGGTTTCTACTCACAAACCAAAGACGCACCAGATTTCTTGACAAAAAGTCTCTCAAGAGTGAATGCCCAAAAAACCAAACCAACAAACAAAAAAACCCACAACAACAACAACAAAAAGGTAATCGCTGCAGCTGCCTCAGCAGCATACAAAGAACATGGCCACATCCCAGCACAGAGGCATGTTCCAAAGCCAGGCCTATAACTGTGCCAAATTATCATTTGCCATGGCATTCTTGGGAAGCTGCAAAGTCAGAATGCCCCTCCTGCTGCATTTGTCAATGCCTGTCTTGGCATTCACTCAGACACTTGGCTCTGGAGGCTTCAGGAAAAGGTATTCATTTTAGAGATTTCACAAAGTTACACTCCAGCAAGTAAACAACTGCTGCAGAGCCAGGGACGTAAAGCATTTCTCCAACAATATCCTTCCAGAAGGCATACATGAGCACAGACACCAAGCTCAGCAGATGGGAAGCTGTATTACTGGAAGAACCATTTTCCTTCCTGAAATCTTTCACTGGGAGCCCAGAAGAAAAAAAAACAAAACAAAACAAACAAAACAAACAACAAAACCTAGCTTTCTAAAAAGCAAAGAACAAGGGAATTTTTACCAAGACAGGCAGGGATACATAACAAAAGCTTTTCAAGATTAGATAGAGCAGAAGAAACTTGTTGGAACAAGTAACACCAGCAGCCCAGGAGCAGTCTTTTCTGAGGACTGCCCAGAAAATTAAGCTGTGCTGCAAAGAACAATTTTTCAGCAAAGCAGCTTTCTAGAACAAACTGGCAGGGAGCAGAAAAAAGCAGCAAAATCTTCAGGTAACTTGATTAGCATTGCATAGGGCAGATGGACTTTTGCCAAAAGACGAGATTTCCAACACTTTTCAGGAGGACAACTACATTCTGTAAGGCTTCTAATGAAAAAAAAAGAAAAAAAAAAAGAATTCCATACTTATTCAGGGCTTTACACTTTGTTTGGGGGAAAATGCTGTTAATGTCTCTTTAGCAAATGCTAAGTATAGATCATGTCAATACACTGCAATAGTGGGCTCTCACCACACTTGACCACTTGATCAATAAGGTTTGTCCCACCTGGAAAACAGGACACCTGGTGACTCCACACTTTTCCTGTGCACTGCCACTGGCCTCATTTTCCACACCCAGCACTTCACCCTCCTTCTGTCCACAACACCCTGCCATGACCAGCTGCCTTCCTCCCTCCTCACCAGGCCCTCACTTAAGCCAGATTGCTTGCTGTGGCCCAACCCTTTAAGGACTAATAGGATTAAAAGGTAAAAGATTCTGTTAAAAAACTGTTGTACAAAAGCCATGCTCCTCAGGTTTCCATGCTAGACTCTTCAGTACAGCCTCTAAACAACCATTGTTCAGCTTCTGTTCATTATTTCCCAACCCCCCCCCGCCCAAGAAAACCGAGCTAGGTTGTCAACAGCTGGGACAGAGAACATCTCCCTGCTGCCAGCTAAAACCACATGAATGCCTCTGGAGACGTACAAGGTAATGGCAGGAATCCAGCAGTTTCCACCCCCAGCTACTCTGGATTCAAACAGACCCTCTCTCCCCCAGCACGACATAAACTTCCAAGAAGCCAAAATAATCCCAACTTCATAGAAAGCAGTAGCTACAACACCACTAAAGACTAACTAGACTTAAATTAAGAAGAAATGATGACAGCAATGACATCACTACTACAACTTAGAATGCACAATTCTTCATTCTTGGTGTCAGAAGGTTTAACCGAAAACTGTGTAATTTCAGAAACATGAACTTAAGAGTAAACACTACAGGCTTTCTCAGCAAGATCAACAGAAAGTTGCCTTTTCTTCACAGACTGAGGTCGATGACTGTGTCCAGCAGAGCGGGACACAGACTCTAGACTGAGCCTCCCGTATGCGCATACTTGCACAGGCTTAAGGTCAGGCGGAATTATACTTTCCTCAGAGCTAAGATGTGAGTTTAAGGTTTAGGTTTTCTTTTGCTTTATGGCATCAAGTCAGTTATGTCTCAGTGAGCAAAGACTGGGAAATGTTCTGAATGTCTTCTCAAATCATCACCTTGAAATTTTCATTACCGATAGTCAAAAGCAAACCTGAGTAAAGCATTCCCACTAGATGTTCCTTTCAGATAAATGGTTTCTTTGTGAAATTAAAGAAAGCTCTCCTGATAGTGATTTGGGCCCTTACCTGTCCATGTTAAGAAGCTATGTTTCTGACAAGTCTGAGCCAAAAAAATCTTCAAGAGTACAGGCACACTCCAGCACAGTCTAGATGGATATAAGCAAACAGCTAATGTAACTATTTTAGGAACTGACCATTGCTTTTTCATAGATCTGACTACAGGAGGAAAAAAAAATCAAAAGCTGACTGAACAGCAGTCAACACTCCAATGAACAGTAAACTTTTCATCTTTATGTGAACATTTGTTTTGGTAATTTTGTATACACTGAACTCGTATTTATTTGCAGGGTGTAAGGATAACCTGGCAGAACCTACCAGTTACAGAAGAGTAGAAATAGTACAGAAGATGGAGAGTTTGCTTTTGTCTTTTCGCCTGTTACTCTTTCATGGAGGAGCTTCAGAGTGCCACAGGATGAGCAGCTGCTCCAATGTGAGGAAGCTCTGCACATGCTCAACCAGGAGGTCAAATACTGTCAGCTCTGAGAGAGGCCAGCAACCTTTAGAGCCAGCCTTATGGCACTGGAAGCCAGTTGCTATCACGACAGACAGAATTGTAGGGTACATGCAAGGAAGCACTTGAGACCTCAGCTGATCCATCTGGTCAACAGTTAATATCAATTACAGGCAATGCACATATAACACAAGCATGTAATGGAAAGGTTGAAAGTAAAATGTTGTCCCCTGTATTAAAGATTAATAAATAGCTGAGTTTCCAGATGGATGCTACCTTCTGTTTCAGACAGGCATGCTTGGTAATATTTAATTCATAATACAGTTACTTGAGTCGATGCACATATGTATGTGTATATATATGTATACATTTGAAGTGAATATGAAGTACCAGAATGCAGAGGTGCGACTTCAGCCTCCTATAACTAATGCAATACAGCAGAATCACTTGTTCTTCCTTTTACATTGCACACACAGGAAACATCTGATTTTTGCTTCGGTGAAGTGTCTTTGGAGGCTGAAAAGGATGTTTATTAAAGTTAATTCTGTTTCTACAAAGGGAAAGACAACAGTTTTGGGAGAATACACAGAACGTCTGAGAAAGACTAGTCCTAGACACAACTAGTCGTTGTGTCACACTTGCTCATACTCATGGATACAAGAAATGCAGCAACCAGCACAATCCACTTCAGCAAGGCTTATGGACTTCAAACATCCCAAAGCATTCATCCCCAGAGTAATCTCAAAACCAAAAGAAATTATCCTCTAATCCACAGAGCAGATTGTGGAGCACCAAAGAAAGGATTACAAAGAAGCCAAGCACCATACTCCCGCAAGGACACTTCTGCCTTTCAGGCTGGTTAATTCTTAACTTCAGCTGACTTACTTCAGGGAAATGACAGACTGCGCACCCAGCAAATCTGTCCTTTACAAAGCACTTGATGTGTGGTTCAAGAACAGCAAACATTGCCTTCCTCGAAAAAACAGATTTTTTTGGAATTCACAGAGGTTACACCCTGGCAGTCTGCAACAGCTGTATTTCCCCTACTTGTATAGTGGAGTAGGGCAGCTGTAAAGTAATTAAGAAGCAACAATGAGTTTATGGGGTTTTTTTATTAACCAAAGTAGATTTTTAAAAGGTTTTAAAGACATGCTTCCCATTTAAAATTATCTATTAGAGCTGCACTACATACAAATTGGATATAATTATCAGTATGCCTCTGCCTAAACACAGAAATACCAGAATTCTAGGAGGCATCAAAATGCTACATCAGCATTTAGCAGCAGCTCCACATTAACTTCCTTTATCCAAACTCATTCTCTTCAACAACGAGAAATCAATAAAGCTAAGACAAATCAAGATGTTTTTCTTAAAATTAAATTAAAAAAAATAAAAAATAAAATGCAAGCAGAGCTTCACAGCTCTTAAAAAAAAAAACCAAACAAACCAAACCAACAAACAAACAAACCAAAACAACCCAAACCAGGCAGGTCCACTCCTCAATTTAAGAGACATCTTTTGTTTATTCAGTTTGTCTTAAATATAATGAATGCAAGTTTTTATTAGAATTTCCCCTGACATTTAAACAATTTCAACTGTACTTCATCATAGTACTTTGTTTTCTGGTTAAAGTGAAGGGGTTTAAATTGCCGTAATCACAAGACAGGACACTGTCATTCTGTTCTCCCTCATCTTTCTTGGCAAGAAGTTTCTGTTCTCTTCACCTACTAAAGCCAGCCTGGTTAGCCCATTCCCAGGCTGAAAAAGTATAAATGAATTTCACTCTGATAAGTCATTACAGAACAGCTATACCAAAAGTGTCTAAGCAGATACCTCCACCCTCATACGTGCACAAATTCTAATCTCTGCCTTTCTGCAAGTTAAATCCAACTGTATGTTTTCCTAAAGTGATACATGACTAAAACACAGAGCAAACCAAAGGCTGATGGTCCTGTTACACATGAATACAACAAAAAACAGCTATACTGAATCAAGCCAAAATACACCTATTCTAGCATCCATTCTAGCAGGACACTTAACTATATTCCACCTTCCCTGTGATACCTGGGAGATGCATTCAGAAGCCACACTGAACTTCAGTCTCGGGCACTACTGCTAAACAGACACTAACACTCCTGAAGAGAAAATGCACCCGTTCCATAAAATGTCTGCCAAAATAATGTGACTCCACACAGCAGGGGCAGGACTAGGACAGCATGCCTAGCCCAAGGAAACAAGAACCATCTTCCAGTGAGACCACCAAATCCTCTGAAAAGAAAACGTACCCAAGCACTGTCCCAAATCAGAACTTAGTAAGAAGGGTTCAGCTTGCACAAAGGGGGGGGCAGGAAGGGGGAAGCCAGTAGTAGTAGTTTTAGTCAAGCTACACACATTCTCTGGGAACTGTCAGTGAGACAGGTAAATGGGAAAGGTGAAAATTTTGTACCAGTCTGTGTCAGCCTAAGCTGCAACAGCTGCATCCTCCTCAATACATTCCTACCTTCTCTCAAGCAAACATTGCACTCATGCAAGCACACAGTATGCCACTTCAGAAAGCTGAGCCAGCTAACCTACGAGAAAAAGCTATCTTTTTTTTTTTTTTCCTTAGCTAACTTCACTCTCTGTGCTGACTTACAGCTAGAGAACACATAGCTACAGTCACAGAAGCCCCAAACCACACTGGCTCAAACTGCTGCAGAAGGATGAACTGCCAAACACCACCACAAATGAAGAGGTACACTGCAAACAAAAGTGTGGCATTAAGTGTAATTCCAGTCCGCAATAGGTCACTCTTTAGACTCCAGTCACCATGGTATCCACTGCAATCTATCAGAACAGCCCAAGGGACTATTTCACAAGCCAGCTCTCATATCTCCCTTTCTCTTTGTCAGAGCTCCGACTAACGAGAATGAGAACACCTGGTTGCCACCTGCAGAGGACAGAAGAGACTTTAGCTCTTTTAATAGAACTTGTCTACTTCCAGAGCAAGAGGAGAAGACAACACTGAGGCTCTGAAGCAGTATATTGCTTTCCCTTTCCCAAAATCAAGCAGAGATACTCAGTCCCTGCATGGATGCAGCACTGGCACTGCTCTGGGACATAGCACCCTTTATAAAAGGAGCCTCTTTCAAGCTGAGAATTAAACAGTTATTTTGTAGAATCATAGAATGGCTTGAGTTGAAAGGCACCTTAAAGATCATCTAGTTCCAATCCCCTGCCATTGGCAGTGTTACCTCCCACTAGACCAGGTTGCTCAAGAGCCTTATCCAGCCTGGATCCACTTCCAGTGATGAGGTGTCCACAACTTCTCTAGGCAACCTGTTCCAGGGCCTTACCACCCTCAAAGTAAAGAGCTTCTTCCTAAAGTCTAATCTAAATCTACCCTGCTCTAGTTTAAAACCACTGTCCCTCATCCTATCACCACATGCCCTTATAAAAAGTCCCTCTCCAGTAGGCCCTTCAGGTACTGGAAAAGCTGCTATAAAAATCTCTCCAGAGCCTTCTCTTCTCCAGGCTGAACAGACCAAACTCCCTCAGCCTGTCCTCATAGGAGAGGTGCTCAAGCCCTCTGATCATCTTTGTGGCCCTCCTCTGGACCTGCTCCAACATGTCCTTCTTGTGTTGGGGGCTCCAGAGATAGACACAGTACTCCAGGTGAGGTCTCCAGAGCAGAGTAGAGGGAGGAGAATCACATCTCTTGACCTGCTGGCCACGTATCTTTTAATGTGGCCCAGGATACATCTGGCATTTTGGGCTGCCAGCACACACTTGCCAGCTTATGTTAAGCAAGCTCTTTTCTGCAGGGCTGCTCTCAAACAACTTGTCATTCAGTCTGTGTTTGTGCTGGGGATTGCTCTGCCCAGGTGCAGGGCCTTGCACTTGGCCTTGTTAAACTTCATGACACTGGCATAGGCCCATCTCTCCAGCCCGTCAAGATCTCATTGAGCTTTAGCACAGTACTGCACAGAAGCTTACCTACAGCCTTTTAACTGACCTTCTCTCCTTTTGGATAAAACTTTCCAAACACAAAGGGCACAAAAAGCAGCCTCACATGGACATGTTGTAATGACCCACCCAGAGAAGCCCAATCCTCTCTGCTCCAGCTGCACAGAGCCAGAGGTAGGGCTGGGTCTGAGATCCTGCCCCGCACTCACTGGCAGACAGGCTTGTGCCAACCAAAGGGCTTTTGGCAGACCAGAACCCCAGGCCGCCGCGATGTAGCGCGGGGATTACACACTGGCACCAACGTCGAGTGCACTGAGCCCGGCTGGGGACGAGTAGCAACAGGTAAACACGGGGCTGCGCGGCGGGGCGGACGGCTGGCCGGCCGGGCAAGCGGCAACGCCAGCTCGGCAGCAGGGACGTGGGAAGACGCCTCGGGCAGCTACTCCCCGCCCGGCTGTACAGCACACCCCAGCACCACTGCGGGAGCCTCGCCGAAGGCCAGGCCCGCCCCTCCCGCCCCGTCCCGTCGCGCACCTTCCAGCCGGCGGAGCTGTTGCTGTCACCCTTGTCCTTGAAGTAGGGGACGGAGCGGACCATCCACTCGTAGATCTGCGCCAGCGTGAGCCGCTTCTCG
>JAAGNO010008247.1:0-17690 GCA_033439905.1 Ceryle rudis
AGATGGGTAAAAAATAACTCAAGATCTTAAAAAAAAAAAATATATATATATATGATCAGAAAACACCACTGCCAACCCAAAGCACTTATGGGCAAACCACTGATTTGCAATTCCAAACCGCTCTTCTGCCTGAATCCTCCACTTACTATCTTATCTGATCTTCTCACAGGGAATCCCCCGCACGTCTCTGCTTCGAAAGGACCTCTCAAGATCTACAGCAGTTCTTAGCACTGAGAATTTCCGTTTTTAGGGATGGGTGTAAAATGATGATGAACTAACAGCATTTTTTTGCACTTTTTTTTTTCTTTTTTCTTTTTTTGCACGCTGCTGTACTACTCATTTTCTGGCAAACCTGCCCTCATCAGGTAACCAGGCGCTGCTCTCTTTGCCAAATAAAGGTTGCCATACCCAACACAGACACATTCTTCTACACACAAACATCAGCTTAAGATAAATTTTTTAAGGCGGTGCACATGCCACGATCTGCATCAACACCGTGACAAATAAATGCTGCTTTACCAACGTTCAAGAAATATTTTCAAGTCTACAACCATTGGCAATTCTGCCCGGTGGCACAAAACCAGGTGTTTTCAGCTAGAACTGTACAAAACCACTGTTAAGAAGCACTGCAGACCCACCGCATCACACCAAGGCTGGTCATGTTGAGGCTGAGATTGGATGAAGACATTGATTCTTTTTATTATCAAAACACCCTATATGAGATGAACTCAGCACTTCACGTGCATTATTTAAATCCTCCAGCAGCCTCTTAACATGGCAACTTTTTCCCGTTCCCACTTTGCAGACAGAAGCATGGCAGCGTGGAGGAAATGCTGCAGCATCACCTACGGAATAACAAAATCCCAAACTTCTGACTGCCAGCTTGAATTTGCAGGCTTTGTATTGATGACCTTCGTCCAAAAAATCTGTTCGATGAAATAAGGAAGAAATTAAGGTGGTTCCTCCCCTCTCTCTCTGTCATTCCTCTAGGAGGCAAAAAAAGAAGTGTATTAATTAAGAAAATACTTTCAATTTGGAATGAAAATCCTTTCAGCAATTTTTCAGGAATACTGCATGGAAACACCTGTTTAAGTGGGGATGTTAGAAGCCCAAAAAAAAAGTGTCAGAGAATAATGATGCTTTTTTAAACAATCAGTATCAGTCTGTTCCTGGCATTATTTTTGGAAATGCTATAGCTAATATGACAGCTATGATGTGGAGCCTTCAAAAGGCATAAGCTATTGGCATTTTAAATACATTACATACAAATATGCACGCACCCCTACACCCACACTAACTCTGAAGATTTGTTCTGCTCCTGTCTGTTGGCTCTTCTGAGCACACTCCACAACAGATTGTTTCCTTTTCTCACCCCAGTTTTCTCCTATAGGGGCTTTACATCAGACATCCAAAGACCAAGGGCACCAACCCACTTGCATTAAAATTGCACACAGCAGAAGGGACCCTCTGTGACTAAATGGACACAATCAAGCCTTTCAATTAAACTATTACCCAAAAAGGTGTGGGTGGCTTATTACCAAAGACAGCATTTATTTAAAAAAAAATGGAAAGTACCATTAGAAACACCTAATATAACTCTTATTAACTTATTTGAATCTAGTTCTGAGCACATTGGGTTTGTAAGTGTCTGCTAACATAGCATTCTGTTTGCCTAATTAAGTTTTCAGTAGGGTAAGCTATAGTTCTCATGCTAATATAGGGAGAACTGGAAAAAAAAAAAAAAGAAATCACATATAAACCAATGCCTAGCTTGATTTACCTTTATTGTGTAAGAATTTGCTACAGGCTCTTCAACAACTGCCACCTAATTTTCCATCAAAAAGGACAATCGCTGGACAAATTCCCAGCTCAGCGATGGGGACAACAGACTCACCTCGAACTTAGAAACTCTCCACTCAATCCCTATGACACTTAGAGGCCCTTATTTTTCCTCATCACTTTTTCCCCTTGCTGGTCCAGGTTCTTTCTGAACCTTGAGCTTATTTCCCTGCCCATGCCAGCAAGCAGCACTGCAACACTCTAGCTGTGGAACAGCAAGTGGAGGAAAATTACCATTAACCAAAAAAAATTACTCTTAAGAGGCTTAAAAGAAATCTCAGGGAATCAACTCAGATCTCCATGACAAATAATTAGTAAAATAAAGATAAAATACTGAAGCATCTCAGCTTTCCGCTACATTCCAAAGCAGCTTATTTTCTCCCCTCAGTTTTATTCTTGCTGCATTTAAAATGCTCCCTTGCAACTTCCAAAAAAAAAAAAAAAGAAGAAAAGGGAAAAAGAACAAGAAACAACAGAGTGCTTTGCCCAAACAGACAGATTTATGCCCACCGAGTCCCTGCACCCAACCCTACACCAGGCAGGGCCCCCGACCCGCACCCCGTGGGACCTGCTCACAGGGCGAGCGCTCCTGGAACAGGCCCAAGACTTTTTAAGCCGTATTACGGCATTAATATAATTTACAAAATGGTTAAAAATCAGAATGTTTTTCCTTCGTGAAAAATAACACACTTAATGCTTTTCATCTGGCACATAAAATTTACAATACCTCCAGGAACATTTTCTTTGGTTAAATCAACACTATTGGTACTTTTTCAGCCTTTAAGCGTATTACAGCCCCAGGTTTTTATGGGTTTTTTTGGTTGTTGTTTTCACCCATTGTAATAAACTTTTCAGAACCAGAAATGATCAACAATAAAAAGCATTCCCATGTCAAACAATTTTAACTACTGCTTTTAAAACAATAATAAAAAAAGGAAAGGGGGGGGGGGGAAGGAGGGGTGTGTGTGGAATCGGCTTCAAACCCGCCTCATACAGTAACTATCTTGACGCAATTAATATAAAGTAATCGTCTGTAGGGCCAAACTTCAGCGCTCTGCCCCAAATTGTTTCCATGCCGCTTCCATCAGGCGGCTGCAGCAGATGTTGGCTGTTAAAGGGCGCAGACGACACAGTTCATGACTTCTCGGAGGCGGCTGCGCGCCACATCTGCAGTCAATGAAAGCGAGCGCAGAAGTGTGGCAGACAGAAAGAAAACGTCAGCCGGGCCAAGCCAACCTTCTTCCATGCCGGGGCTAAAAATAGAGAGGGGGGAGTTCGCCCTGTCGCTCCGGCCGGCCTCGCCAGCCCCGGGCAGCGGTGCCGGAGGAGAGCATCCGGGATGCGGCGAGTTCACGCCGAGGAAGCGAACGGCGGCGGCTGCCTCCGACTGCCGCTCCGCACTCGGCTCCTCATTAACTGGGCGACGATCCAAGTTCATCTGGGCCCCAGAGAAAGGCAATGCTTGTGTTTAGACCGCACAATACTGACATAACATTAACAGATTTACATATGCAAAACTGTGAAGCAACAGGCATTCCCCCTCAATTGACCCACAGCTTGTAGTGGCTGCCGAGTTATTCCCTGCTTAGGCTCTGTAACCAAGTGGGCGTCATGCGACTACCATCTGGGTACCACTTATTTAAAGCTGGCAGTCTCTCTGTAATAGGCAAGCTGGCAATAAGCAGGAAGGGAATAAATTGCATCATTTAGTTAACATCCACTTGCTTTGCGGCTGTTAAAAACCCATGACTGAATAATAATTTGGTTATTTCTTTTGCCAGACAATGCTGTCAGCCAAATTGTACTACGCATGCTGCAAAACGTCAGCTAGCAAAATTTCCACTTTAAAAATAAATTAAAGAAATTAAAGAAATTCGCAGTATAATGTGAGCAAAGAAGTTCTTCTAATGCTAGCGACTCAAATGCAATCGAGTTCTAAAAATAAACTTGCACTACTGTAATTAGTGCATTCTGCTTTTTGCTAAAAATCTTAATCTTTGGTTTTATCAGCCACCCACCCCAATCCATTAAACCTGCCAAACATCACCGGCCCGGCCCGTAACGAGCAGAGGAACAGGGGTCCGCTCGCAGGAATGCTCGTTAGATCCGAACACTCCTCCATTTCATGCTACCCACTGCCATTCTCATCCTTTACCTTAATTCGGAGATTTTATCATTTCCTTCTGTCTGACACAACCTCTTTCACACAAATCAGTATCAAAGAACGTGGCTGAAACCCTAGACCACTGAAATACAGCTAGAACTTATCCTTTGTTTAAAAAAACAGAAGGAAGGAACAATGAGCTTTTGAAGTGGGTTTCTCTTTGGGGCTCTTTAGTTTGCAGAAAATTAAGTTACCAATAGTAATCAATTTTTTTTTTGTCCCAGTTTGCTAGAAATACCGTCTGGCATGCACGTATCTCAGCATCCATCTCTCCCTAGGACTAAAGGAAAAGCCCATGCTGAGTACGCTTTTATACTGCAAAGATAACAAGGGTTTGCATTATACAGTGGGAAAAGTCAGAAGTAATGTTTCCATCAAGATTAATGGTGAGGAAGAGCCAAGAACACAGTCCAAGGGTAAGAGTTTTCTCAACACAGGCTACAGCATCTGTCTTTCACAAAACCAGGCTCGCTCCTCCCTCATTACATTCTGAAGGGACATCAGGGACTCTGAAGTGCAGAAACAATTTAAAACAACCGATAGTAAGTGGAAACCCGAGTTCATTAGTAACTCCCTTCCAGTACTGGCAGTGCAGACAGCCTCAGGGAGAGGACGCCGCAGCAGAGTCAGGCTGCCCTACGCCTCACACATCTCCGCAGCGGGCAATCTGCAATGATGGCTGGAGGCATCCATACTGGGTACGGTGACCAAAGACCACACAGTTGGGCATAGAGACATCAATGGCAAATGGGAGAAAACTGCTTTCCCCTCCCCATCCCTAACTTGTCTCCACTGCTAGGGCAGAAGCCAAAAGGTAGAGGTGCCAACCTCCATGCCATGCTGCCAGCAGCAGGACAGAGGCAGGTACACCAAAGAGCACGTATGGTTTCAATAGGAGTAACCCCATAAATAATCCAGCAGCGACACAGGATAGACCAGGTACAATGGGACCTGCAGCACTCAATCTCTAAACGCTTCCCGAGCCAACAGGCACGAGGATTGTGCTCTTATATAAAAAAAAAAAAATAATTTGGAAAAGGACTTTTATACAGTTTTCCATAGCACTGCTCAGTTCTCATGGCTGTAGCCAGGATGCTCAGCCGGCCTGAGGCAGGAAGGGCAATGCAGGACCCACAGACACCCACAGCCCACTACAGTGTGAGATCGCCGCCCTGGAAGGTGACAGGGAGATGGACAGTCCTAACACCTTGCAGGTTTTTACAAAAGAGTAACAAAAATAAGATGGAAGAAGAAGAAAAGGGTTTCACACGGTGTGATGCTGCACCAACCTGACGCGACAGTGGTCAGATGAAGGGGGAAGACAAAAAAAGGGAACAGAAACAGAGAGCAGAGAGAAAAATCTGTCACGGGAAATGCGATGCCAGAAACTGCTCCAGTGGCTGGATGCCAACTCAAAAGTCTCCAAAAAAATAAGGCTACAGAGCCCCCCAAACCTTCCCAATAAAAAAAATCATGCAGGCTGAGGTTTGTCAAGTTGTATTTGTGCTTGCTGTGCCTGCTCTACCATCTCACCCAGGAGGTCTCAGCCTGAAATCCTCTGGAGAGGAGACCCAAGGCATCCAGAAACTTTGGCAAGTTATCCTTTGGAAACATGCATCCCCTAAAGCATTTGTGTATCTCAGAGAGTGTTTGAAAAGCTTCATGGTACTGAGCCTTAGCACTTTTAATTGCATATACCATACCCAAGACCATCAACCCAGTAACACTGTCACACATAGGGTACATTACTGTATGGTCAATCTCCCTAATTATTCTTGAGTTATTTTTTCCAGTAGATCTACAAAATTATCAGCATAAATCTCAAAACATTTACCAGTCAACAAACTCAGCACAACAGACATAAGCTTGGCCCTGACAAATAAAAAGACTAAGGAAAATGTATTTATTTGTAGCAAATGTCCTTTCCTATAAGCGTCAAATAGATTACAACTGCATTTCTTTCCTCGCATTGCACCCTGGGATCCAGACATTTAACTAGCACACACTACAGTTCTGGATTAATCATAAATAGAATATATTTTTAAGTGCATTAATTATGTAACAGATGCTTCCAGGATTCCAATGGAGGTAATTTTTAAAATCCCAGTGTACAGTTTTATGAATCTGTGCAGTTTCAAGGTTGTTTTTAATTTGCGCTCAATAGTAGACTTATTTAAAACCAAGAGGTAATCAACCACGGACTAATTTATTATTTTCTTTCAGTGCAGACTGGAAGACGTACCCTACAGCGCTAGCACTGGACATCCCAGCTGCTGATGGAGGTTCCTCCCATTCCATGAGGGTGGGTTTGGATAACAAGCCACATGGATGCAAGATATCTGCCTTTGCCTTCTCCTTAGGAATTTCTCCTCAGAATAATTTTTGCCATTCAGAAGTCTCAGTTTCCTCCTGCACATTCCCACTCAAGTAACAGAATGTATCTGTTATTTGAGTGGCCTACGGTGCACACAGAGTCCCCAGCAATGACAGCAGGGTGAGGACCAGGGTGTTCTAGGTCTCTGCAGAGTGCTTCATTTGTTGATAGGGTATCATGAAATAACTCTCCTCACAATGCAAGCACATTGTCCCAGTACACAGGGTGGGTGGGCAGAGACTCACTGCTGCACAGCAGAGCTCCAAGCCATCTACACAAACCCCTCTGCCCCACAAGCCCTGTGGTATCTTGCAGCAGTACCTGTCATCACAGCTACACCTTTAGAGGTGCTGCTGGTGGCTTGCTTTGAAAAATGGAGTAAAATGTGGGTTCACTCATGAAGAGTGTTCTGCCATACTAGAAATAAAATTGGAATTACCTCACTTACCTTGATGGCAACTGACATAGCACATCCAGGTGTGAGGAATACATGCAGGTCCACCGTAGCTAGTTACTGGGAAATTCACCGTTTGTACAAACAACTTCAGCTGTAAACAACCATGGGCAGCTCCAACAACAACTAGAGCTTGCATGGGGTCTCCTGTCTATGGCACTACAGCAACAGACAATGGCTGGGGCACGGGTGGGACGGTGGAGATCTCAGCAGCCTTTGGATGGCTGCGTTGGAGCACCCTGGGGCAAGAACACCACAGCTTCCATGTCTTGGATGAGAAGTTTGCTTTTCGCTCCATCTTTGCACATCACTTAATTCTTGGATCAGTCACAGATCTCCTCACAGAGATTCATCTCTCTTCCATCTGTGGTGCTTAATTCATAATGACTCGGAGGGGCATTCTTCCAGGCCCTCACTGTGTGTGCAGCCTGGTAAGCAGGAGAGACCACACCCTGGCAGCATCATGCTGCCTTGGGCTCTGCCTTCAACAAACCCTCCTCCAGTGGGGCTAGGAGGAGAGAGGAAAAATATAGGAGCACAAGAAGCAATTAAGGCTCCAATCAGATGTGGTGTTGACACATACGAACAAACAGTGGATGACCCTAACAAGAGGTGAGCAGTATTTAGGAGCACGTGTAAACTGCACGTGCAGAATACAAAACCTCAGCACTTGGTGAAGAGACAGAGTGAGGAGAGGAGTGCTTCAGGAGTGCAGCTCTGCTCACTTGCACATCAGTCACCCCTGGGGAGAACTGGCAACTCAAGTCGGGCACACACCAAGAAGAAAAAGGTGGGTAATAAGTATTTTATTCCTACAAAGTATTTTATTCTGACTACTACTCGTTCCAAAAATAAAGGTAGTAATTAAGAGTGAGGACTAATGCTTTGACGCCTCGCTTCACAGACTGCACATTCAAATTCCTCAACAAGACAATGCAAAAACGGGTAGTTAACGGGCCGCCAGCTGAAGAAGGCAGACGAGACTTTGTGCAACACCAGGGAGGCCCCGGGGCGGGCAGCTGGGTGCCAGTCTGGGTCTCGCTTCCCTAGGCGTGCCCCAGCCAGCCTCCCCCAGCACACAGGACTGGACGCCATGGGCGGCAAGAGCTGCAAGGGTGCAGCCCTGACCAACGGGCACCCCCCCTGTCCTTGTGCCACTGGCATTCCTGCAGTTTCCACCCTCCCACAAAATTATCCATCAGCTCTGAAGGAAAATGCATTCAGCCTGGAGAAGAGAAGGCTCCAGGGAGGCTTTACTGCAGCCTTTCAATACTTAAAGGGGGCCCATAAGAAAGATGGGGACAGTCTTTTTAAGCAGGGACTCTTACAACAGGACAACAGATGATGGCATTAAGCTAAAAGAGGGAGATTTAGACTAGATAAAAGAAAGAAACTTTTTATGATGAAGGTGGTGAAACAGTGGAATAAGCTGCGCAGAGAGGTGTTTCGTGCCCCATCTCTGGAAACGTTCCAGGTCAGGTTGCACGGGGCTCTGAGCAACCTGCTCTAGTTGCAGATGTCCCTGCTCACTGCAGGGGGGTTGGACTAGATGAGCTTTAAAGGTCCCTTCCAACCCAAACCAGTCTACGAGTCTATGACATAGGGCATGGGCCAGCCTCGCCCCACCTCAGTAGACGCTGGCTACATAGCAAGACTTGGAGAGAAACAGGGACACCCCACAATGCTGCTCCATGGTGCTAACTCCGCCAGAAACAGTCTACTGACACCCCCCCCACCCCCCCCGCACATGGAGAGCTCTCAAGGGTGAAAAGATGCCCCCATAAAGGGAGGGAGACCAGCCCTGAGCACACACCCTCCTGGTAGAGGGATTAGGTCCTGCCAGACTGCAGCACAACTTCACCCCCATAATCCCTGTGACACGTGTGAATGCCGACACCACGCCAGGTTATCAGCAAGGTGATAACACTCGTAGGCTGTACCTGCTTGGCACAGCTCGAGCCAGGCTCCCTCAGGGCTCCTTCAGTTTCACTTCCCGCTAACGTGCACCTGCACCCATTTCAGAAGCAATAAAAGCAGAAACCATATTTAAAGCTTTACTCAACCCCCTGATACCAGCCTGAGTGAGTCCTGTGCCACACTAACAACCGTTCATGCCACCACCTGGGCCACAGCCAGAGCCGGTGGCTCTGTGCACGGCTGTCCCTGCACAGGCAGGCACTGGCAGCCACACTCTCTGGCCACCTTCATATCGTGACATGACTGACGCGTGCATCTGGCACAATACTGAGCGAAGAGAAGCTGCAGGTCAGAGCCTTTTTGGGGTAAACCCATGTGCCATCACTGAGCTCTGGCCACACATTTCCTTGTCAACTGCAGTTATTTAATTCAAAAGTTCACTAGCAGGCTAGACACAGTTTTATCTGAGTTTTATGTGCAGCTGTATTAGCTTGTTGCATGGATAAGTTATTATAAAGCCAACAAGAAACAACAGCAGCTAATAAAGCTCTCCATGCCCTTACCAAAAATATCCAGCCCCCAAACCAGCTTATCATCTACTGCTAACAGGAAAGAAGAAAACTCAAAGAAAATGTGATGCTGGGCTTTTCAGTACATGCACATTAACAACTTTAATACCTGGCACTAAGAGAGCACCATTAAATTCACAATTTAATGAAAAGTCATGCTTGTGTTAGCTTTGGCAGGGTGGTCCCATCAGGAGGCACTGCTGGGAGCGTGCCCAAGGGCAGCTGGGAAAGGAGGACTCCTCTGCCCAGAGGGTAAAGAGAAGGTCCAGACACAAAGCCTTCAGCCCACGTTCCACACTGCAGCAAAGCCAATGAAGAGGCCACAGGTTTATCAAGGGGGTGGCCCTGACCCCTTTGGTCCCTCCTCTGACCTCAAAAGAGTCAAATGGGGATGTTCAACTGGCATAAAACACTTTCTCCTGATTAAATTAAGTTTTCTGCTGGTCTAGCTTCCCATGTGGTCTCACTCCCTGGTCAGGCAGAGTCAGATGAAGCACAGGGAACACAAAGGGAAGGACCGAAGGACAAGTAGATCTAAATCTATTTGGCTGCAACGTGAACCAAGCCTTCATTCTATGCAGCACCAAGCACACTGTCAAATAGTCTGTGAAAGCAGCGTCAGCCTTCATCAAAAAAAAAAAAAAAACCAAAACAAAACAAAGGAGATAAAGGCTTTCCAGGGAAACAATTCTTATTTGATACATGTCATGAAGTTGTGAGCATGCTTGAGTCACAGCACACGTGTGGACCATTGTAATACACTTGCAGAGCTACGTGTCCTCCTCCTCAATCTGTTGAGAGCATCCACCAGGCAGAGGTTGACATGTGGAGGTGATTCAACACCAGCGAACAGAAACATTAAGACATGCTGTTCTTAAAACAGGGTCTGTACCTGACATTACTTTTATTTACCCAGAAAACTTTTCTGTTCTGGGTGCCCTTCCCTTTCGTTGTTACCCGCAGCATTAAGTGGAATCCCCATCCTACCCTGGACGGCTCACTGCAGCGAGACAAGGAGACAGCACTTCCAATACTAGGAGATATTTTTTTTTTTCTTTTAGTTCTGTGAGAAATACCAGTTGAAAACCTGAATATTATTTTTTAACTGGCAGGGCATTATGCATATCATCTTCCACCCCCTCCCTGTGCTCACAGTACAGAGCAGATTAAAAAAAAAATAACCCACACCACAAAGAAATGGAAGGGGGGAAAAAGCCTTCCCACCAGAATGTAAATATTTGTGCGTAGCGAGAACAAAGTATTTCCATAAAGCTTTCAATAAAGGATGACTGCAGGCCAAATTTTACTTTTAGATACGGGCACATTACTCCAGCTAAAGTTACTCAGAGCCGCCCAAGTTTACACAGAGGCTGACTCAAGCACGGTGCATTCACATACAGAAGGGCTGCGCGCTCAGGAGCTGCGGCCAGACTTCCAGCTCGTTCTCAAAAGGCAGATGAGATCTGCTTCAAATCAGTGAAGAACTTCAGAGATGAGTCAAACTTGCAGGATTTGCTGCAATACTCGCTGCAAAAGAGGATGTGAGAACTGGCAAGTACGCTGTGTTTACTCACTGTGCCATCTAATTCTGGAAACTCGAGCTGAGATTCTGCGTTCAAGCACGACTCCGAGGGGTGGTGGGAAGATCCTGGCCACGTTACAAAGCCACTCGTTGGGCAAAACTGGTGGTATCTGCTTCAACAGGGCCACAGGCAGAGGTCCTGTGGCTGGTAAGCAAAGTCTCCCTCCGGTAGATCCCGTAATGCATCTGCCTCTAGCCCTGGGGACCAGCCTCTGCAGGCAAAGCCTCACCAGAGGAAAAGCGATGCTCTAAGAATCACGCACTGCCTCAGTTAATGACACAGATTTACACTGGGTGTTAGCCTGTTTCACTAAAAAAAGCCAACCAGATTTTTACTTTTTTTTTTTTTTCCCCCCCCTGGTGCAAACTGTCCTTTATAGAGACTATTAATAACCCTCTTACTTCAGTTTAAGCCATACTTCTCTTCCTTGTTCTCCCACTGACTAGAAGATAACTTGCAAAAGGAGATCTAATTTATCTCTATCTTTAATCCTTGTCTCTTCCCTCCTGTTACTGTCTGGACAAGCGGACTGTTTTCCAGGGGAACCACTGCATGGAGCACACAGTTTAGATTTGCTGCAATATTCACAATTTAAAGCAGAAAATGAAAGAAGATAACTAGTTTATACTAAACAGATCCCCTTTGATTCTGGTCTCAAGTCATTAGTCCTGTGTTGCACAAACTAATAACTTGGATAAAACAGCCATCGCAAATAGCTGCAAAGACATTCCTCGCTATCAGGCACCAGCGAAGGCAAACAGCAGCGGACAGCAGCTGCCAGGAGATTATGCTGAAACAAATGCGTTTTTATTTTTCCCTTTAAATTACAAAAGATTATCATTTTACTCAGCAATGCCCCTTATTAAATTGAAACTCTCCACATCAGAATTAAATACATCCTATCTACTCAAAATGAAGTGTATTATTTATCACTAATATTTAATGACAAAAACCTGATAACTTTCTCCGATTATACCACTGATTTCCTCCAGTCATGCATCATTGGCTCTGCTGGTCATTAGCATTATCACAGTGCATAAACTCTGGCTTATGCAGCAAGTTTGGTAACAGAGCCAGATGCCTATAGCCACTATTTTTCAGTTTGTTCAGATTTTCTAGTTTACCTCTCAATGAGCGTGCCTCTATCTAATGGCATCTATTATAATCCCTAAAAATCCTAGTTAATAAATTTCCATTTCTGTGCACAAAGCACTTGCTGAAAAATCAGATTTCCCCTTCTACTGTCCAAGGACCCTTTTCTAGAAAGGCCATATTCCAGCCAACCTGAAAAATAAATAGGAAGTATCTAGTCTTTTCTGACCGTTTAATGCTAGGAATATGCTGGATAGGCTTAAGATATTTTAGTTTAATTCACAGGTAACGTTCCATTTCTACGCTCATGAAACTGTGATGCAGATACTGCTTTTATAGCAGTGAAAGAAAATAAAAATAAAATAAATTTAAAAATCAGGACAAATGTACTCTCCCATTCCCAGCTGAAATGACAGATTATAAAGGTCACCCTTCCTGACACTCCTGGCCTTCAGAAAACTCAGACGGGTTAGCCAGAGTAGAATTTTAAAATACTTGGACAAACTATAATTACGCTGCACATTTTGGACATTCCTCTTTCAAAGCCTTTTAAGTATCAAGTAATTTATCACTGAAAAAGACATTTTCACTTTTCCAAATGTACAACTCGGGAGCTTTACAAACCTAATAATACACATTATCTGAACATCGATACACAAGCACATCATTTAAAACTAACAAAAACAATTTACTACAAGCTATTTCAGAACCGCCTTCTCCTGGCATTCCTTTCATTCAACCAGAACAGGATGAGGCCCCTGATACAACTCTACGATTAAAATAAATTACCAAAGTTGTTAACACATTATTACTACTGCAAAACTTACTGAGAAAAATCTCTCCTTTAAATCTGCTAAAGCAGATACGGGCTACAATGCTCTGCACAAACATCCAGATAGATGAATATGCAAAGATTTTATTCTCTGACCCAAACTAACTTTTTTTTTCTTTCTTTCTTTTTTTTGTAAACTTACTCCAGCCAAGGAAGCTCCTGTGATTTCAACAGAGGTATGTAGGGCTTAGGCCACATAACTGAAGCAAAATCCAACTGTCTTATATACTACGCACAGAAATACACCTATTTATGAAATTCACCCGAGGGGGAGGAACAATTTACAGTACACTGATCAACAGAGTTTGCATGATACTGGCTGAAAGAGGCCTATTTGCAAAGCAGAACAGTTATGAAGGCAGAGAGTATCAATACTAACACAATTGGTGCCGCTGTATTATGCTATTTGCCGGGCAGAATTCATATCACTCACAGAAAATTTTGGTTTGGGTATAGTTTCAGTATCACTAACTGCAGTATTAGAAGTTGGGGCCATTGTATGAGAAATGGCAGCAATTTGATGAGGTTAATGCCAAATTCCACTGTCTGTGTCAAGGCAAGAAGCGAATCAAGCCCTGGAAGACAGGCAGCGAGCTGAGAAGCACAGGATGCAGAAGCTTTAACACAGATGCTTCCCCAGCCCCAGCACCTCTCACCAACCGGGGGCTTCAACCTGACCCTTCAAAAATGAAACAGTGAAAAACACTGTCATTGTTCTCCTCTGCCCACCTGCATGTGCACCCTCCCCAAAATGCACTTTTGACCTGAGCATCAGCCAACATCAAAAGCCTCACTGGCCACATCCATCCCTGAACTTGGTCATTCCCAGCTGAAACCGGCTTCAACATCTTCCAAACAGCCCAACGCTGGGAGCTGTTTGATGCCCCACAGTCCCCCCACACTGCCACTGCTTTTAAGGGGGTTTCTGCCTTGGGAAGAAAGAAGGATTTACACCAGCGATTTTAATGGAATTTTTCTTCCCAGCACAAGCACAAAACGTGGGAATGGGACTGGACGAGCCAAGGGAGCTGCCTGACCAGCTAACAAAAATTTGTCATGAGGTTCATGGAAGATAGAGCTCATGACTCACTGTCAGCAAGCTTACTATTACAACATAAAAGCTATTACTAAAATAAAGAAAGAAAGAAAGAATGCAAGCACGGAGATGAACACTTCAGGAAAGCTTTAACTTTTTAATCCCAAACAGACTGCTCCTGAAATAAGGCTTGCAACGGGCCCAGATGACAAAAGTCATAAAAGACAGCCTTGCAATCAAAAAGCTATTAGAACAGCACATTTTAGTTGCAAGAAAAAGCCTTTCTTGCAAGTAATACTCCCAGAAGTTTCCTAGGGAAGTGTCCCACTCGCGTTCACCTCCCAACTCTCCAGAAGGAAAAAGAGAAACACAAACCTTCCCCTTCACTGTGCGACACTACGAAGATGCTTTTTAGAACTGACATTGGTTCCTAAAGAAATATCAATTAATTACTTAATCCTTCTTAATGGAATGATTAACATCCTTTCAACAAACAAGGGTGTGATGACTTAACGTTTTACTGCCTGTTTCATTACAGAACTGGTAAAATTAATACCAGTCCCCGCTCATCTGTTGCAACCACTCATTTCATTATCAGTTACATTTTTCACTTCTGCACCCACCTGAGAAAAAGACTCAAATATACAAAAACCTGTGTGGTTGTTATTCTGCCATGAAGCCAAGGACAAGCTCTGGCCAAGGTGGACCCAGTGCCAAAGAAACCAAGGTACGAGGGAGCACAGAGCAACGAGCCTGCAACAACTTCACCGGCATCCCAGGAACATCGCACCGCTGCAGAAGAGGGGCAGCTTCTTCAAAGGGAGCCAGGGAGGGATGTTTGAATCCTGGCTCAGACAGCTCCTGAATCCCTGAGAACCCTCGGCTGCCTTTTTGGCAAGAACAAAAGTCCTTTCAGGGCTCCACCGCTCGCTGCAATCAAACCCAAGCTCAGACATTAATTCTGCGGGCAAGTGTTTCGCAGGAAGGGGAACTCGGCATTGATTTTTGTGATCAGATGTTTAGCGGCTGCTCTGAACACACCAGTAATCCCCCCCCTCACCATTTTATCTTCCTTTATCACAAGCTTTTTAATAGAGACATGACATTCTGCTTACTGCTGGGCTCTCTCTATTTATCTCTCTCTTAACAACACTTTGGCATCATCTGCTCCGCTATCTAAATCAGCAACAGTGCATGTCCGGTCACATAAAACCAGAGAGGGTTTCCCGAGATGCCTTGGGAAGTCTGACTGCTCCAGTTTACTTATGTGTTAATATGCCCCATCTACTAATTAATGAACAAACAGCTTAGGCGAGGAGCTGGGGGAGGGACACCAACATGAAGACTGCACAGAGCCCAAGGAAAGACACTTGACCCTAATTGTTAGCAACAAGATGACAAGACCGATCGGGAAGTACAGCTAAAGCTCAGATCCAACATGAAAGGAAATGTCTGGCAAAGAGGGGAAAACTAACAATGCCATTAGAGGCTCCAGCCAACCTGCCGAACTGTGCCACCTTCTGTCGGGCTGTTGGTGCTCAGCACCCAAGCACCCGGCCTGAACAGGGCTCCCCAGCATCCACAGCACCACGTTCCCACCCCACCCTCCTCTCCATGCCCAAATCCACGCCCTTCTCCTGTGACCCTGCAGCTCCAGGGATGGACTCCCCAGCCAAGGGGAGCTCAGAGTCTTCCTCAACCCATGACTGCATGATGAGAAAGCACAGCTCATCCTGCACCTTCCAGCAAAACCACTTGCCTTTGGCTGCATGCAGAATCCCAGTGAGTGGTTTTTATGAAGGACCAAAGTTCAGCTGAAGTTTCAACCAGACCCATTTTTATCCAGGGCAAAACTTTCCTCATCTTGAAATCAGCCTGGACCACGTACCACAAAGGAGATGACGCGCTGTGGCTGCACCGGCAAGAAGGGTCCTGTGTGGCCAGAGCACGTACCAGTACTCCACAAAACACTTCTGTATATATTTCAAAAATTTGGGGGAAAAAAAAAAAAAAAGGTCCTAAGCACTTTCTACCTGGAACAAAGATTTAATCAAAAAGCCTTGCAGCACCATGCTCTGGGCCAGGCATCCAGGAGAAGGTGGACTTACAGACTGCACCACATCCAGTCCACACTGCCAATAGTACACAAAGCTACCTGGTTCTCCCTGTACCTCTGAATTAGCAGCAGTGCTAAACTAACATATAGAGGAAATAGGCACTTCTAATAAAAACAGAACAGTGACAAGTATCGTACAGAGAGAGCAATTAGCAGTAAACAATACACTGGAGAATCATCCGAATAAAACATTCCGGGTATTTTATTTGTGTTGCTTTCTGAGGCCATTGCAACTGAACGGCAAAACTCAGAAGAAAAAAAGCTCACAATTAGTTTCAGAATAGCACTCCCAGAAACACTGCAGCCTATCAGATATATGTAAATATTTTACGATACGGGTTACATTTCAGTAGATCTGTCAAGATATTTAGAGGGCTTGACAGTATTTCTGTCTTTAATTAAATTTTCACACACATACTTTAATGTAATTTAAATAGATTATTAGTTGTCAGAATATAGTATAAATTTTGTTTACGATTTAGTTACTTTAAGTACTCACATTGAGGAAACTCATTTAACCCCCTGACTGAGTAGCATTAAGTGTTGAGATGAGACTTCTAAAGAGCTTCTACTGCCCTTTGCACTCTCGCAATAATCTTAAATTACTACAACTTAATTGCAATTTCAAGGCACTAAAATGGAGATGTTTTAAAAACAGCACAGGGAGGGTCAATGAGAGGAGAAAAATTATTTAGTCCTCCTTAGGTACCAGATGCTTCTTGGAAATTGATTTTGCCCATGCTCTTCTCTTTGCTTTTTTTCCACAGAATACTATCTTCATTTTTCGGATGGCGCTGAACAAGAAGTTATCAAGATTATTCTGGATACTTGCCACATACAAACAGCCATTAGACATAAGCCTGTTCACTTGCATGCATGGAAGAGATCAGTGCCAGCAGAATAGAAAGACAAAACCCTAGAGCATATTTGCAAAGAAGACTGCACACGAACAGAGCCAGCAGCTTCTCTGCCTTGGTAGCTCCAATGCTGAAGTAAGAAAAAAAGAGCACATGTTAAAATACTCCAGACATCCCAACCAACAAATATCTGATCTCCTAAAAATAGAACAGCTGATGCCTCTACAGGCCAAAATATATCTTTTTAATTTTTTTTTTTTTTTAATTAAAAGACTACTGAGTTCCCACAATTAAGTTTTTCCTCTAATGACTGCATGATTTATTCCATCCTACTTCCCCCCCCCCCTTCTGTACACTGGCATCACCTTATTACCTACGGTAGCTGCAATTCCCGATACACCGCGAGCTGCGGGAATCAAACGGCACAGCACTTTGTGAGAGCAGCAAGCTGCGAGCAGCGTTTTTGCCAGTGCAAAAAGCAAGCAGTTGTAGCAAACACAAGATCTTCTTCATTTCTTATTTCAAAGAGACATTTCACAAGGATTTGGCCAACAGAAAAATACAATCAGACTCACGATTTAAACAGCGCTGTGCTTTAGCACGGCCAAGCACTTACGTGTGTCCTCAGTGGCATGAAGTCAAGGACTCCGAGCCCGGACATACCTTTCTAAGCATTTCAGTAAAGTTTGATTGTCAAGACCTCTAAGAACAGTCGCAAAGACGCTGCTGATCTCTAGTGCACAACGATGATATAAATTCCACTTAGCAAATGCTTTCTGGCTCCTATTGCGTATCATATCTCTGCTGAACCGCTTGCCAGGTGTGAAAACATGCTACTATACATGGGGGGGTTTGGA
>JAAGNO010008248.1:0-17393 GCA_033439905.1 Ceryle rudis
GCAGCTATCGGCCGTTCCCCAGAAGCAGCGCGGAGGGAACACGGAGCCATTGCTCAGCCGTGAGGAGGCCGAGTAAATGAGGTACGATGGGGTCCCCCCTCGTATGGGGGGTATTCCAGTAAAAAAAGAAAAAGACGGCACTTTCTTCTGAGTGTAACAACAGCACTGAACCTTCTCTTGCGTGGTATAAAGATGTTTAAAGTATCTGAGCAAGCTTGGCGTAGGAATTACTCTCCCATTCAGGGTAACAGGCTGCGAGCGCGGAGCTAATTCATGCCGTTCTCCGCTAAGCACAGGGCTGTGAGGGGCTGTGAGCGGCTCTGGCGGCCGCGGGCGACCCCGGTCACCGCGATCCCGCCCAAAAACACTTTACTAGGGTATTTCAACTTGGGGGGTACCCGAAACCTCGAAGTGGGGTGAGGGGTGGGGGTCCGTAGTGAGAGCGCGGGGCGCCTCCTGGGACGGCACAGGCACTGCGGGGTTACGGCAGCTGCTCTGGGAGGTGCAGGAGGGGCTCCTGCTGCTGCCAGGTCACGCACCGGAACCTGCCCTCAACCGCCCGGCGGTCAGTGTCATACTTCTGATGGTAGTCCTTGGTGATGAGTAATTAAAGCCATCGTTATGAGCGGTTAAAAGCCTCTACGACTAACGGTGGCTCTGCCGGCCACGTTACGTAACCGCGGAGGGCGTGAGAAGAAAAACAGCGGCCGCTGCCAGCGCGGCCGGGTCCTGCCTTTGCCCCGGGGGACCCCGGCGAAAGCAGCAGCGACTGCTCGTCCCCCGAGGTGTTACGCTGGGCACACTTCGCCCTCCCGGACTGGAGCCTGTCCTCGAGCCCGAAGGTAGCAGTCCACCCTCTCCAGCGCAGCCGCGGAGAGGCAGGGCGGAGGCGGTGCCCCCCGCCCCATCCAGCTCCGCAGCCCCAGTCCGCCCGGCTTGGCTCCGCTGGGCTATAAAGGTGCTAAGAGTGTCGGGGAAACCCCGAGCTCCCCATGTATCTAGGGTTTTCTTGCACCGCTGCGGGCAGCGGAGCACAGCGGCTGAGCCTCCCGCTAGTGCATGAAAGCATATTTTTTCTGTGAGGGAGCGCTGTTTTATTTGGTCACTTAGTGACGTAGAAAATGTTCAGTATTCCGGCAGCATGTTTTCTGCCCCCCGCCCCGATAAACGGCAGACCTGGGGCGATGTGTCGACAGTAGAGAGCAGCCCCTTCAATTGCTGCCCCGAGGAGGGCAAAGCCCACCATTGGAGTTGGAGAGCAGCCGCCCGTGCTAGAGGGGAGGTTGCCGTAGGTTCTCCCTCCTCACCGCGGCGCCGCAGCGCCTGGGCAGAGGGTGGTGGTGAGAGCAGCCCGCCACGCCCTGGAGGTGATTCTGCAGAGAGAGAAAAACGAGCGTATGCGTCCTTGTAGGTGCGTTACAGATAGGTTATCAAGCCATGGGAGAATATTAAAATTAGGAGGAACCAGTATCCGGGGGCCATCAGCTCACGGGTAGGCACACGTGTACCAGGCAGAACTGCCCCGTCCTCAGTAGACCTCGTAGGGTGTTTAATTGAGCAGGGAGGGGCTGCCCTGAGAGAGTTGTGAAGTTTCACAAGGTCAGATATTTTTAACCAGAAGGTGGAACAGCGATGAGGATCAGCCCAGGATTTTGCTTCAAAGAAAGGGAATTTGTTCCACAAGGGGACTGCTGTCATTGGTCTCATTCAGCTACATGTTTGCAATATAGATCCACAGGGGAACGGAGATGTCACTCAGTCCCACTTGAGTCTTGTGACAAAAGTGTACACTGGGCACAAAGGCTGCTTGTGGTGGTGAGAGCAATGCTTAGGGAACAGAAGGCTTCCTCAAAAAGGAACTGGAGAGGTCTTGTCAGAACGTCTTAAAAGAGCTAAGTGAGATCCAACAAGGTGCATGCCTTGTGCTATTGCTCCTTGTGCAGACTTTGCTTCCTGGAGTGTAGGAACTGAACACTGGTACGTGGGTCAGGCCCAGCCAGAGCTACTTTCCCATTCCTCCTGGGCTGTCCTCTTGCCTTGAGAGAGACACCTTATCCTGGAAAACATGCTAGTTTTAAGGTTTTACAGGTGTTTATTCACACTTCGGAAAGTTAGAGACTTTGTCACCCAAATAAGCAGGCTGTGAAAACTTTAGAGGAGCAGCTCTGACAAGATCAGGTTAGCTCACACAGATGAGCATTCAGAGTCAGACTGTCTTAGAGGCAGTTTGTCTGGTACTGTTTGTTGCATCCTCTGGGGCTGGTCTCTTTCCTCACATTTTCTAGATGTTGTTTCTACATACGCATTTTTAAAGAGTAAGTGAAGGCAAATTGTGCTTTACATGGAAGCAGCATGGAAATGATCAAGGAATGAGAACAAGCAAATCACTACAGCCAGTCACCCCCTATTATAATTGTTTAAATCGGGATTTACTTCACTGTAATCAGCAAAGTTAGCAAAGATCTGAATCAGCTTTTGGTGAATTTACTTTGTTACATATAAAAATACAGAACTTGTCTGGTCTGTCTTAGAAGAGCCCTGATTTGTCTTTGCTTGAGTGATGTGGGTGTGTTCGTTGCCAGTTCTGTCTCTGGCCTTGTTTCGTGGCTGACCTTGGACTGATGTTGTAGTCTTGATTTTGGTCCTGTCTCCTGTGGGCTCCTACCATGGGGTCTCTGTGTGGGTGCTGGGCCTGACTCATCTCTTTGCCTTGTCTAGGGCTGCTGATTGAGCCTCTTGTCAGCATCTGTCTCTGCCTGCTGCTCTCATATCCTGTGGGACTGTGCTGTGGTTTTCCTTGGTTCCTGTCTTGCCTTCCATTGTGGAGAAGCTCTTACTGCTACCCAGAAAGAAACACCAAATGAGTCGGGGGCGGTAAAGTATCTGAAAAGACACGTGGAAGTGAAGAAAGCATGGGAATAAATTAGTGATTCATCTGGTTCTCTGAGTAAGAGAATGGAGGCTGCCTGACTGGCAGGACCAGACTATGTGATGGTCAGTAACAGGACCAACCACTGGTATGGGTGCCTGGCAGAGAATGGAGTGGGAGGTCAAAAGGTGTAACACTTATCTGCACCTGGAGAAGTCTTCATCATGGTACTGCATGTTTTTCATCCATCAGAAGGAACAACTGGGGAGGCTAATGACATGGATAGGATACCTGGGCAGAGGCTGACTTGGACACAAATCCAGGAGGAAGTCCTTGGAGGGCTGTACTGGGACAAAAGAGTAGATAAGCTGCAGTGCCTGTGGCAGTGAAACAGCAGCACCTGATATGCCTTATATTCTGGTGCCTTCTTCTTCTGCAGAGAAGACCAGGAGCTACACAAAATAAATAAATAAATGTGGACTTTCTTCTGCTCAGTCCTGATAGGCATTTCATCAGTGAAATGTAGAAACTATCTTGGAGTTGAGGGAGAAAGGGACGAGGTAAACAAAGTGTCAGTGTGCTCCTGTGGCAGGCAGTACAGTGGAGAGTAGGAGCAGCTGCTCATTTGAATGCTCACCATTAAATTATGTGGGTACAAACTCTATCTGATGCTGTTCTTTATAGTAAAGCTTATTATTTTGAGACCCTCAGAGTTTCCCTGATTATCCCAAAGAATAGTTATGATGCTGATGGTTCTTGGGCACTCTAGGGAAAAAAAAGAAACTCATAGCTCCTTTTCACTGCGATGCTCTGAGCCACTTTACCACTACATTTGCAGGCCTCTTGGGGTCCTCTCCCAGAGTGCTGACAGTCTTTGTGTTGGGTTTGTGTTGGAAGGTTTTGGTAGCGAGGAGGCCACAGGGATGGCTTTTTTGAGGAGCTGCTAAAAGGTTGCCCTATGTCAAACAGAGCCAATGTCAGCCAGCTCCAAGATGGACCCACCGCTGGCCAAGGCTGAGCCCATCAGCAATGGTGGTAATGCCTCTGTGATCACATACTTAAGAAAGGGGGAAAAAAAACCCAACTGTGCAACAGCTTCAGCCGGAGTGAGGAGTGAGAATATGTGAAAGAAACAACTCTGCAGATACCAAGGTCAGTGAAGAAGAAGGGGGAGGAGGTGCTGGAGCAGATTCTCCTGCAACCTGTAGTGAAGACCTTGGTGAGGCAGACTGTTCATGATGGAGTAGATATCCACCTGCAGCCTGTGATGGAGCCCACACTGGGGTCAGTGGGTGTCCGAAGAAGGCTGTGATCCCGTGGAAAGCCCACGCTGAAGAAGGGTCCTGGCAGTACCTGTGGACCTATGAAGAGAGGAGCCCACACTGGAGCAGGTTTTCTGTCAGGACTTGTGACCTCATGGGGGACCCACACTGGAGCGTTCTGTTTCTGAGGGACTGTACTCATGAAAGGGACCCATGGTATTTTAAGTGCTGAAATTTCATCATGTTCTATTTTGTGATCAGCAGCTCTCTTTCCCCGATGCACCTGTGTGACAAGGCTTTCATTTCAGTGTTTTTTTCTCACTTACAATCTGTGGCATCTTCTACCTACATGTTGTAAGTCCTAAAATAACTGTGTAAATTGCATCCTGTCTGTGAGTACTGTTTTAGGGCAGATGATGTAAGAGATTGATGGGAAATGTGCCAGCTCTTTAGCTTCATTCAGCACTGCCTTAGTACACACTTTTTGCTTTCAGAGAAAGCTGTTATAAGAGATCTTGTGTAGCACTGGCTGCTTTGACTCCAGGGTTTCTAAGGTGAGATGCCATTCACCACGTGGCTGGGACAGGGAGAAATGCTCTGTAGAGATGGAACTATGTCCTAGGACTCTATATTAATTATTTCTTGTCCTGCCACATGAAATGGCCTGAAAAGGAGGCAATGGTAGCATCTCACTATAGAATATAATATTATCTATTTGTTGAAACATTCTGCAGGATGATCAGAAAATTATCTTTGAAACTTTGCAAGCAGAAAAGAGAATTAACCTTGTCTCATCTGTGTTTTAGGGCAGGAATGTGCAATGTTGCATATTGTAGTTGACTATTAAGCTCTTAATTTTGATTATAAAGATTAATTGGGAGCTAACTTTGAACTTGGGGGGATGGGGATAGGTAAGGTTCAGGGCTATAAATCCTGATTGGAAAGTGATACTTTCTGAAGTCTGACACCAAGGTTGCTGAGATAAGTGAGTTAATACTCAGCTTTGTCATGAGTGGCTCAAATCCTATACTAAATTAGTGCTTCTAGTGGTAGAACATGCTAAGGGGCCTAACTTGTATGTAAGTGTAGAGTGAGGTTGCTTACTCAAACTGTACCTCTTAGTACGTGACCTTGCCCTGTCCATTTCTTTGTCCTGTGATTCTTCTCAATATTGGTCCTTAACAAGTGCTTTTGACAGCTGATTGATGTAGATTGTCCCGAAGTATCAGCACTCCAGCCAGTAACAAGGAAAGCTGATAGACAAGGCACTCTGTATTACTGCATACTTGTGCACTGAGGGGACAGACTGTTCTATTACTCGTGACTGCTTTCTGCTTCCTCAAAGTCTGTGTTCAAAATGTTAAGAATAGGGATTTCCATGGCGCTAGCTTTTTATAGTGTCATGGCAACATGTCACTCTGCTGCCTTGCATTCCAGGCAGAGTTCCAGACACTGCCTGTTATATACCATTTACTTCCCTTAACTGTAGAAGTTGAAATACTCTTGCAGTTAAAGTTCTGCCAAAAGCCAGAATGTACCTGCACATTCAGGTTACCAACTGGTGTGGGGTTTTGTTTTTGGTTTTTGGGGTTTTTTTTGCAAGGCTGTTGCTTGTTTATCTATGCTGTTACAGTGCTTTGCTATTTAGCAAACTCTGAAGTTCATGCTACTTCCAGTCCACCCATTTATGTAGTGTTCACACTTTGCTGACCAAATGCAAGCTGTCTACTTAATACTTAAATTTTTATCACAATGAAGGAAATAGCATAATCCTTTAAAAGAGCATACAAAATGGTTTAAAACAGAAAAAAAGTATCTCTCTGGTTGTATATATTCTATAGTAATCTTTGAATATTCTGCTGTACTGTGTTTATTTTTTTTTCTTCTAGGCAGCAGTTTTAACACCTTTCAATATTCCCTTTTATTCTGTTCTATGATTTTTTTTTTTTTCAGTCTGAGTGAATGTTTTCTTTGGCTTTCCTTTTTGTTTAAATATGGGAAAGAGAGGGGACATGTTTTGAATTGAAGTCACTGAACTGGAAAGGGGCTACAAAAAGAATTGACTATAATAAAGCTTCATATATTAAAATCCAGCCAGTACAGTTCTTACCAAGTGCAGAAAGGCAGAAAATACATGCAAGCTCAAAGAATGCATAGAGAAAGTTAACATGGAAATGGTTGAAATGAATAGGAAGATTTGAGACTTGATAGTCTGCGGGGGGAGAATGGACTTAGGCAACTCCATGTGAGTTATAAAGAGAAGACCTTTATTACCGGTACATCCCTTGGTTATATAGAGGAAGCTTCACTGACCATGCACACCAACAACAATGATGATTGGATACATGCAATAGCCCACACACTGTTCACGTGCCTAAATCTACTGCATGATTGGCTGTCATCTAACTTGCCCAGTACCCCCCATGTCCTGTTCTTCTTTACTTTGCTCTGCTTTATCTTCTTGCTTCATTGCCTTTTCTCCACTGTTCTTCTTCCTTCGTGCTCTTTCCATGGTTCAAGGACAGTTCCTGCTAACAGTGTCTGTTTTCTTCCAATCAAGATCCCACAATAGTCTTTGGGGTGAAGCTAGAGGCAGATGAGCCAGGGGTGGGCTAGCGTAGTGCTGAGTGTGGGGGAATGGAGAAGTTAAAATGCTTATAATGGAAAAATCATACAATTGTTGAGTGTAGTCAATATTCTAGTTTTAGGCTGTTAATACTCTACTGAAATCAGTGGAATATAACTTGACTGAAATAGTTATGACACAATGCCATGCTGTAATGTTGTGGAGCACTTAGCAATGGGTCCTTTAAGGAATGTGGGAACATGCAATTAGAATTGATGGAAACCCACTAAGATTTACTCTGATTTGAAATCATCAGAGGCTGTAGCAAATATTGAGTGGTTTTGATAATATAGAACTTCACAAAAAAGGAATTGGTAACAGTTGCTTTTAAAGTTTATTCTGCAAATACAGGCTGAGACATTTTCTTCATTTAGAGTATTATCAGTAAAGCAAGGAAGAGATCTTTTAAAGTCTCCTCTGTCTGCACTATTTCCAAAAACTTTTTCAGTCTTGAGTCTAGAAATAACAACTTCTTGCTCTGTGATTTTTTGGTTTGTTTGGTTTGTTTTTGTGGGTTTGTTTTTTGTTTTTTTTTTTTTCTGTTTGCCCCAGCAAAGGTTTCTCAATCTTCTTGGGGACCTCAAAGTCAACAAATGTGATGTTTTCCTCAAATGATTAAACAAGTAACACATCAGAGGTCCTCTAGACAGGATTCAACACATTTAGTGTTGTTCCGTAATCAAAAGCACTTTCCTTTTTCAAGTGAATACAATGCTCCTCAAAGAGACAGGTTACAGCTCTGAGAAATGTTTCCTATATGTGGAAAAGATGAAACACACCCAAGGGATAGAAATGCTGTCTCTGTGTCTATTGTATCTGTATACTTCAGAGACAACAGTGCGGGAGAGGGCAATTCTGCGTTCACAACAAGAGCTTGACATCTTTTCTGAAACCTCCAATCAGCATAACCAGCATGATGATGGCTATATTGAGGTAGTTAATATTATTCTGGACATGTAAGAAGAGTCTGTTTCTTTTCCTGTGTGAGTCTGGAAAAAAGCTGGAGTAGTGATGGGAGGCCATAAGAACTTACTGAAAGTCAGTGGTCAGCACTACATCACTCTGTCACACTTGGTCCAGCCTGTTCCAGGTAACATGAGCTGCATTTTCTGATTTCACATGTGTCCTTTTCAGAGTTTATTGTATTCATTGAGACTGCTGGTTTATGCAAGATATGTGTGTGGGTGTGTGCTTATCTAACAGGTAACCTCTTGCAGCTTTATTTAGTGTTTATGTTATCTCCCTCCACACATCCCCATCCTCTTGTTGAGAAATCCATTTTGTTTGTCCAACTTTGCCTCTGTCCTCATGCTTAGCCACGGAAGTTCTCCTTAGTTTTGAGCCAGTCTCACCCTGCATGGTTTCTCATTTCACTTTCATCCTTAAATCCTAAGCCTCGGACAGTAAGACAGAGGTATTTATTAACTTGTGATCTGTACTTCTTTAAAGGGTGCTGTTTCATGGTAATTAGTCCCTTCTTCCAACAAACAACCTCTAGTGTCTGTACAGAAAAGATGAAGAAAAACGAGAAGATGGGAATGAGTAAATGAGTAAAACAAATAAATAAATCTGGTGATTAATCAGTCAAACACCACTTGCAGTACACACAGTCACTAAGGGGATATAATTTAAATGTTTTGGCTTAGAAATTTGATATAATTAATCCTTAAAAAAATATTTCTCATTTTCCTGAAATTGTTTTGCATTATAAGACATAAAAAGGTGACAATATTAAAATCAAAACTGCCTGTAAAGACAACATGCATAGTAATAAAAGTGTTAAAAATACTCTGAACATCTTTTCCCCTTGAAATCTGGGATACTTACCATAAAGTGTATTTATTTTCACTAGGTTATTAAAAAAAAAAAAAAAAAAAGTACCCAGTTAGTCTCTAATCATGAAAATTCTATTCACATGAGTATAATTACTTATATGCACATGGCTTCCAGGCTAAGTTCTTATAAGCCATTTTCTTTAACATAGGAATTTATAATATTTGTAAATCAGCTTGTGATACAATGCTTAATAACCTGATGTGGTGGAATGATTCTTTTTATAGCTATAAAATTGTTTCAGAGTTCTTTAAAATATACATGAACATTTCTGTCACTCTCTGTGGGAAAGCCCAAGTCAAAGTTACAAAAAAAAACTTAAGGAATTGCTTCATTTGAGGGGATACACATAAACAAACTGTTAATGGATATTTTATTAATAATTTTTGGCTTTCGTAGCACATATTAAAACTTTCTTTTTTGTTTCAGCAACATGGGAGGTTTTCTCAATTACAGTTGCACCCCACCCATGCAGCTTCTTTGTTGCATACTATTATCACACTAAAGAAACATTTACATTAAAAACTCACATAATCATTGGACAATTTACTCTAAACCCCACTTCTTTTTTGTTTGTTTATTTGTTTCTGTCAAGTGTTTAGGATATGTGAATATTGTTTGGTCATTGAACCTAAGTTCTCAGGTTTGCATTATTGGACTGTACTCTTGTTACTGAACTCATTACACTTTGCTCACTTTAACATACTTTAAATACAAACTGTTGGGATTTGATTAAGGCAATCTTATTTATTTTCCTTATAGTGACATTCCATTTTTTTAGGTTTTCACTTCATATCTTCTCACATTTGGAAAGATACCTTTTTCTTTCTAGACCTATAGCAAGAAAGAGATAACTATCTTTGGAAGTCATTATAAACAGAAAAAAAGGAGGTGACAAATCCAGAAAGACATTTTCTCTGATCTTCGTTACACGTAGAGAATGCTTATTGAATGGAGTGAAGCAGACATTATTCTCTTCTCTTGAGGTATTTAGTGCCCAAAGGATTTAGATTTTCACTGATTTGCATTATATATTGCTAGTGGATTTTTGTTGTTGTTGGTGGTTTGTTTAAATCATGTGCAAATCCGCAAATTAGCATTTTCTTCTAAATTCCAAAGTTCTAGTTCTAGTCCCAGTCCCAAGTTGACCATGTTCCTCTAGAAGCCACTGAGTTAATGGTTCATCTACTACATCCTACACAGTGTGCATATTGTGCCACAAATAGTGGAGAAAAAAAGATCTTATCTGTATACGTAACATGAAAGTTACAGATCTTTATCACATGCATTACCCATGGTGATGGAAACAGCAACAGTGGAAAGTCAAAGTTGTTAAGAATGGAAGTAAGGAATTTCTAGGAATAATTAAACCTAAATTGAGCAATTAATGTCTATGTTTTGTTCAAAACTTTATATTCTTCCTCGAACCTAATACTATTGCATGATTCAGCATTTGATTAACTATAGTTTGATTTTGTAGCGAGCTGATTTCTTGTGGCAGCATTTCTGTTTTGGTTTTTTTTTAAATTAAGCTTTGCTAATTTATTTAGGATGTTATTATATGTAATTGTTTTCAGTTTTTACCAGTAACAGTTACTACAAATGAGTATTAAAAGATTTTAAATTAAAATAGCCTTAGTTTCTTGGGGATTCTAAGAAAGAATGGCAACAGGCAAAATGCAATATGAAAAATGCACAACTGGCATGTACATTATGAAGTATCACAGTAGATTCTGGCTATGAACTATGTCACCAAGGAAAATAAACATCCTTCGTGTGGGAAGGATTGAGAAATATGTTTAAGGCACAGATACACACTTAGAAACATGTTAGTATAAGATAAAAAGTCATGCTACAGTTAGATTAATTTTTTTTAAGTAATAACGGAAGCAAAAGAACAGGATAAATAAAGAACATTTTGCCCAGGTGGAGGATCCAAATGTGAGAGAGATGAACTGGATGGAAATTATTTTAGAAATAGAGGCCCACTTGACAGGTATATAAGAAGTCACTTGTCATTGCCTGTGAAGTCACAGATGCACCCTCAAGAAAAAACAATACAGTAATAATTCGGAGAAAACAACTTCATCAAAGCTTTTATTTATTTATTTATTTTCCCCAGCAACTAACCCGTCCATAAAGCATCTCATTTTTTCACCAGAAAAAATTCTTTTGTTACTTTTTATTTGTCATGGAGAACAGGCTTAGGAGATACTCTAAGAAACTACATGATGTATTCCATTATCCTATGATGGAGTGAACAAAACTGATTCCTGACTTGTTTTCTTATTTATTTTTCCATCCAGGGATGCATGCCTTGTAGCCTCAACAGGACATTGATTACAATATTCAATTATCCTTATAGCTATGAAGATTTTCCCAAGATTTTCTTTGGTTTTCTTTGTATTTAAATGCAGACACTATTCAGAGATAGTATTGAAAAGTGAAGCTATTACATGAGAACTGAAACCAATGGAGCTTTGTTTTCCACAGATTTGTTTTAATTTCCTGTAAGCTATTCCCATCTTTCTTTTGTGCCCCAAGACACTCCAGGCAGGTAAAAAACATGGGAGTTGTGGCTAATTGAAAGCTACACATACAACTGTAGGAAAATCAGGCATATTACAGTGAGTTGGGTGCCTTTACCTCTGCTGATGTCATTGTAGCTTCTGTGTTGTTTAAAACTCATAGAAGTGCCCTTTTAGTTGAAATTGGAAAATTAGCTAAGGGATGTAATGTCTGAGATGTAATGCATAATTGCATAAACTTTATTTCACAAAGAAACAAAGATAAAAATTACCTGCAAGATCTGCTTTTTAATTACAGCATCATATTGGGATACACAAAAAACCCCTTACCTCAGGTCTTGTTTTAGCCTGTGACACTCTCCATTGCCCAGGATGAGTCATTTAGTCTCTGCATACCTTAGTTCTCCAGCTGTAAAATGGAGATAATGATACAGTCTCTCTCACATTTCTAAAGTTTATCTATTTTAACTATCAACTTCTTAGGATAGGCATAATCTCATATTAAATGTTTGTGTTAAACTGGAATTCAGTCTGGCACGATCCTCTAAGCAATACTTAAATATAACCAACTACTAATTTGTAGTTGACTATGACATAAACAAGATCAAATCAGAACATTTAGCTGGATTTTTGGCCATTCTTTAATTTTATAAAAAAAAACCCAAACAAACAAACCAACAGCTAGTACAACACCAACCCCCCAAAAAAACCCAAAACAAAACATAAAAACCCACAATGAACCTTTGGTTCAGTAAAGTTTTAGCCTCAGTGGTGACTAGTAAAAATTTCAGAATTTTACCTACACGCAATGTGAAGTAAGATAACTTCACTATTGTTACTGTATCCCATGAGGCACTTTTTCCTCTCGCAAAGTCCTAACCTGACCTCACTCCTTGTGAATAAAGGCCACACTTTCTCCGAGGACATGCAATCTAAAAAAAGGAGGACAGAAATCCAGGAAAAAAAACCCCAAACAAACCAGCCCAACATTAAAAACGAAAAATAACCCCCTAAACAAACCAAAATAAAGACAAACTACTTGTTTAGGTGATGAGAGAAGCGGTCTTGGTTTACAACAAGAACAGTCATAAATGATCACAGCTGGCACTAATGGAAACTCAATTGCTGTGTGTTTTTCTCTCCCATCTCTGGTCTCAGCAGTCTTTGCATAATTTATTAACTTTTTTTTTTATATACTACACTTAAATACTGTGCACCTGTCTAGCAGTAAAAGGTTATGAACTATTTTAATTTTGGCTTACTGATGAAGACTGAGCAAAAGCAAAATAAGAGGAAAAAAGATGCAGCTGGAAGTTATTAAAGACTGGCTTTAAAACAGTGTGCTGAGAATAGCTAATCAGCAAATGAAGGTGTGTGCAGACTTTGTGCAATTAGTATTGCTTACAGCACTGTAAAAATGTACTAGCATAGGCTATGATGGTGTTGGTAGCCAAAACACAAGCTCTTGAAGGACAAAAGTTGCTGTTTCTCAAATGGGGTGAGTGACTGTGATGACTTAAAATTTATTTTTACAATATATCAATTCAGTACAACTTGCTGCTTGGTATGGGTTTGAATTTATCAGTATTGAAGAGGCTGCAGGCAGAACAAGGACTGTTATGTGACTGAGATTATGAACTTGATTCTGTTCTCATAAAAGTGGCCAGCTAACCTGCAATAAACTGCTGTGGTTCATGGTCACATCTGAAGTGTAGAAAGTACCAAGTTTACTCTGTAAACTTGGACCAAAACAAAAGTAGGTAAAGCATGGTCTGTCTTTCACCTGTTAATGAGTTGTGAAGCTGTGGCACTGACAGGCTGAGGTATGCTATAATGTATTTATGCCTCAAAGGCTGAGGCAGATCTGCTTGGGGATCTCATTCAGTGCCTCAAGTAACTTCTTAACTGTATGGAGAGCATCCTGTGCCTAGGATGAGTGTCTGGTACATTGAGAGAGAAAGATCATTATGCCCAGAAGCTTTTGACAGGTCCGCTTTCACGAGAAAGACAGTGTTAACCTGCGTTGCATATGCATCAGTTGTAAAATTATGAAATCACAGCACACATGTTCTAGTCAAATGTTTAGCTGAGATGAGTAACAAACTGCAAAAAGCTTTTGCTTTCCTTCTCTGGAGACTTTCAAGACCTGTCTGGATGCATTTCTTTGTAATCTGCTCTAGATTCTATGTTTTGCCCTGCTCTAGCAGGGGGGGTTGGACCTGTTGATCTTTAGAGGTCCCTTCCAACCCCTAACATTCTGTGATTCTACTTGTGATCTCATAACAGATGAAGGTGCAAACTACCTAATATCTTCTGAGATTAAAGAAAAAATCCCCAAATATCCAAGAGATGTCTTTTCTATTGAGTACTACATTGTTTAGTAATAAAAGTTTAGTTCCACTGTCACTATTTTCTAAATGTTTGTTCTACCTGTGGTACCGTGTGTTGAAAGATGCTTTCCTCACTAGTTGATCAGTATCACTAACATGGTTACCCACCAAGTACTATGAAGTGGTTGATGGCAGATCATCCTAGAACTTGCCATCATCAAAAGTCTATCATTCTTTCTGCTCCATTTTGTTTACAACCAGCCTGTTAGCTGAAGTTCAGGAGGCCCACCTGGTGTGCTCATTAGGGTAAAGCATTCACAGTTGGGTTTTGCATCAATGTGCAGGTTCCTAACATCTGTAAAATGAAGGTATCAGATGCATCTTATTTTCTTGTATAGTTATAGTGTGTGTTAGAAGCTTATTAGTTTACATTCAATTCTAATAAAATTCTTTTTATTAGACTAAGCTAATCAAAGGATTCTTTGGTAAATACTCAGATACTGAATATCTACAATCTTCTTAAGGAAGCTGATGTGACAGGCTCAAGATTGTTGCAGTAGTTTGTACAGGGAATATATACTGGATGAAGTGTTTGATCAGCTTTGTGTTAGTGGTTTCATTGTATCTAAATTTTTAACTTCTGGGACTTAAGCTATGAAAAATTCTGTAGCAATAAGCTAAATATGAAAATGTAGAAATTGTGTTCAGAAGCTGTCTGTGACAGTTAAAGTTCTTTGTTAGCCATATTTCTATCACGGTGATTTCTTCAACAGATGCACACATCCTTTGGTTTTACTTATTTAATAATAAATTTGCAATGTCCTTGGTGAAAATGGATGACCAACATTTTGAGTCTGATTCCTGTGATATCCCCTTATTTGTAAGGAGCTGGTCTGTAGCACTACCTTGCAAGAGGTAAATACCACTGATTAGAAGTTGTATTTGTTATTTGTGTGAGAGATGAGGAAACCATGGAGCTGTTAACAAGAAAAGAAATTTCTAAAGTTGCATTATGTATTTTTATTTTTTTTTAATTATGTAGCATCAAACAAAGGAGGCAGATACATAATAACACTGCAGTGTTATTGAACAGCAAGGCTTATTCTAAACTCCAGTAGCTGTGACAACATATAAACACATCATCCCCCTAAAGACTTATTTTCTGTATGTTTGTTCCATCCAAGTAATATGATAAATGTTCACCATTCAGCATTTCATATCTGTTATTTTCATATCTAAAGGTTGTCAGACGTCATAGAAAGTTGAAATAAACTGGCACTTTTCATCTAGTTAATGGATCAAAGCAATGTTCAAAGGGAAAAAAAAAAAAAAAAAACCACAAAAACCCAAACCTCCTTTTAGTAGCACTTTGTAGCAAATTCAGCTCACACAATAAGAAAGTAATGGAGGTAGAAAATGGCTTGTCCTTTTGTCTTTGTAACTCGAGGTTACAGCTAGTGTGTGCGAGTGGTAGAGTTACTACTATTTTTCATGGGGTGGTAGAGAGATTTTCTTCTATATATCTAGTGACCTAGCAATTTACTGGTGGACTGAATCCACTTTAAATAATCTTTGGTGAGCAACTATCTAATAAAGAAGTCAGACATAATATGCTTCAGATATTTTGAGACAATTGAATTTGCAGTTATTTAATTATAAATAAAGATCCGTAGTATTCATCATCTGAAAGCAAAAAACCAAGTTTTTCACTCTTCTGAAAAAGAGTGGAATAATTTGAGTACACTGCTGCTTTTTTTTGGACAAACTTTACTTAGTATTATTGTCTATTTTTGGTCAGAGTACCTTTTTTGATAATGTATCTTGAAGAAATTACCTGAAGTGCAGAAGGCAAAAAGCTGGTTGCAGAATAAAGCAAAGCTAAATAAAATAAGTGATACAAAACTTTCTAGTACAAGGTTTGATGGTTCTTGTGGTTTTTATTTTGGTGTGTTTTGTTGGTTGTTATTTTTTGACAGCAGTTTGAGAAGGGTTATTTTGTCTGAATAGCAATTTTAAAGTCTTTTGTGATATCTCCACATGTATTTGTATATAATTGCTATGAGCTTCTTTCAGTGCTATTGCTCTTCTGTTTTTGTCTGGCAGATTTCCGGTGCTGAGGGGTTTTTTTCTTATATGAGAAAATGGACTGACAGGTTGACCTACCATACAGAAATATATCTGTCATTGTGCCTGACTTACAGATTTGTTACTTATGAAGAACCTGCTCTCCTAGCATACAAGATGAGCTATTTGTATGTATCTTTTGCTTTGATTCTTTTCAGACTTGGTCATTCAGGCTCTGGTCTCCGTGGTATTATTTGGGAAAAGCATGCACTTTGTGATGAGTTTTGGTTGTAACGAAGTATCCCGGATAAAAGAATGAACTACAACAAAAAAAGTTATAATTATCTGTAACTGTCACTATGAAGAAAAGATCCATAGTTAATAAAAAGATGCTCTTTTTTCTCTTATGATTGACCTGCTGAAATAAATTTTTACCAATTAATAGTACCTTTTATTTTATTTTTATTTCTATCTATATTCTTGCTAAGACAGAACAACATCACTGTTAGGGGCTGAGATTTTTCTTAATGTGGTATCCAAACCTTAATTTGGTATCCAAAGTAAACAAATGTCAGGCTTAGTTCACTGTTCATTAGTCTTATGAACTATTAGCAATCTTTTTGCCAGTGCTCCTAATGCCTCAGGAATCACTAAGAAAGTTCACTATGTAGCGCTGAGCTACCTTAGTGTAGGGACTGACAGATCTTGTGATATGTAGAAATTTTAAAGGAATAAAACAAACAGTGGAAATAGAGTTGTAATTTGAATGAATGAGTCAAAATCCTTGGCAGTTATAGATACCCTTATTTAGTAGATGTGTGCCTTTTGTGTGATTACAGGTGTATTGAGAGTAGCAGAAAAGTAAGTGTTGCTGATGTCACAATGATTATTTTTACTTCAGTGGTTTTCATCATCTATAACCTGATTTGTTCAAATGAAAATTCCTTTTCAAATTTTGCTGTCACCCTTTCAGTGATATGCAGAATCATTTTCAGATATGTCTCTCCCATTGTCATGCTTTTACTTACAGACAATTAAAACTGTGGGCAGTAGTCAAAGAAAGGAGAACACTCTTCTTATTTAAATATTTTTGCATCTGGAAGCCTGGGGTGAACATAAGCCATTTCTGATCTAGTTAAGTCTTCACACAAGATAGCAATACATCTGATGGAATTAATCACTGCATCACAGATCTGGGGCTAAAGTATGTGTCTCGAGAGAGCAGACTTTTTTTTCTCCACCTCCTTCTTCCCCATAAGGATTTTGCGGCTGTGGTAACTGCTAAGTGTAAGGTGTACTCCTACTCTGCAGTGCAGAAAGAGCAAATGGAAAACTGTTGAGAGAACAGTCAGGGCAAAATTGCTATAGCTTCCTCGGACATACCTGTTACTGATGAGTGCAGAGCCTATCTGTGCTTTATTTTTCTCTGTGCATAGAAGACACAACCTATATTTAGAGGACTATGTAGGGATGCTATGAAGATATTTTTCCAGTATTGTTAGGCATGTTCTAATGCTTGTTGATGATACTCCACACTTGGGGATTAAAAAAAAAAATAAAAAAATCAGTATTTCTCTGAGTCACCAGCTGTTTAATGTCTCTTCTCTATGTGACTTTGCTCAGATTAACCTGTATTTGCATGACCATGTCAGATGTATACGTGTCATTGCCTTTAATCAGCATGCATTGTGTGCTTGAGTTGCACAACTGGCTTATTTCAGAAATGAGCTGGAGGAAGCAGCCCAGAAAATATGCTGTCACTGAAGCACAAGGTCAACTTAAGTGTAGCAGAATCAAAACTTATAATGAAGATGATAATACATATTTCCAGTATGTTGGGGGGGGGGGGGGGAAGGAAACCAAAACATTCCGTCCGACGGG